>PNEQ01032859.1:23050-101451 GCA_003012365.1 Medauroidea extradentata
TATTTCGGCCTGAAATTCTAATTATTAAGGATGTGGTAGTTACCTACACTGACAAGCTAATAATTTTCAGTTTAAGTCAGCATTTTATGTTTCCTGAATTATTTATTCTATCATGTTAGTTATTTGGACTAAATAAATATTGTTCTATTTTATCTCCTTTTGTTGAATTATGGTTCTCATGTGGATGAAAGTACGTACTTATTGGTTGTTGAAACCAGATGTGGCTTATATATATTATTTAGGTCAAAAGCAGTAAGAGTTCATGTATGCTTTTAAGGCACCTTTTCACAGATTTATTATGCTACACCACAGTACACAACACCCATATTATTTTACTCTGTAGTACCTTAAGTAAAGTGTGCACAACAGCGAATATTTTTACTCGTATTTATTCAGTAGGCAAAATAAATTGCTCTGTTGCCTTAACTATTCTAATGAACTCTACTGCAAGAAGACTGGATATCGTAAAATTTTCATCATTGGTAGATTTCAATGTTGTTTTCGAAACAAATTTAGTATTCATTTTTGACTGATTACGAAACCCTATTTCCATGTAAACTCTTGGATCTGAATGTAATCGATTTCAGTTCCCAGGCTGACATTATTCACTAGTAATTTTGGTTGAACTTAATTTTTGTTGGCAGTAACTATACAAACTTAGACTTGCTGCATACAGTATTTTACAACCTACTGGTACGAGTTTGAGGAATATTACCTGAAAAAAATTACACATTCAGTACGCTTTACGTTTATGTGTTATCACGTCCAACTCAATCGATACGATACCAATTTTAGTGTTACGACCTTTCGGCTGAAATAGTTTTGAAACCCATTTGCACGTTATTACTGAAATCAGTAAGCTTCTTGAAATCAATCCAAAATAAACGTGGTGAACGTTAAATATGGTAACCGCTAAAGACATTTGCAGTGCCAGTGTTGGCATTATCTAAGAAATAATATAGGTAAGTAAGTACATAATACACAAGATGTTTACTATTGTGCATTAAAGAAATCAACCGCAATTATTTTATTTTTATTTTTACTGCTCACCGAATATTTATACGGAAGATAATTTAAGTAGTGCAAAAAGAAATATTGCTGTGTCAGCTATTACTGAAAAATACCACAAAAAATTCGAATTATATCTGGGAGATGATTGCATTTTATAATAAATATAGGGGTGTATGGTGACTGGCTACAAACTATGGTGGCTCATATTTTCTTTATCCTGTATCGACTTGTTTCTTACAATACTCATTAGATAACTTGTAGGTTAGCAACTGACGCTTAGGACATAATTATATTTTGGTACCTAAGACATCTGGTTCATGTTACAAACACTGAGAGTGTACAGCTGTGAGCAAGCACCATCATGCCATGCAACCGCTTACGAGAAGTATCTGAATAAGTTTCGGCCTGTTTCATTCTTTCTGTACTTATATTTATTAACATACAAAACACTTAAGCGTTCATCTTACTTTGCATACTGCGGGAATGATAAACGCGAATATGTTCTTAAATGGGCTTCACAATAACTGTTAACTCGAAAAACTGCTTGACGTTATGATTAATGACGGCTGGAATATTACAGTCCTTTAAAAATAAAAGCACACAACATTACCGCACGCAACGAACATAGATGTACCTCGGTTAAAAATAATTTCACATTTGTGATTATGTATTTATTTTAAATAATTTCTGTGTTCATATTCGTGGATGTTTTAAAAAATAGCTCACGTCACGATAAAATGTGCTATTTCTAACCACAGCTTAAGGAAAAGAATTACCTGTTAACCAACACTGAATACTTTGTCAGGACATGGAGGGCCTCGAAGCACGACCGTCCAGGGAGAACGGGTGTGGTGAAAGGGTTGAAGCAAGACGAGGAGGCGACTAGCGTGGAATTGCTACGAGAGTATGAAGGGGAGAAACTGAAGATCAGCGCACATGCAGCCCACAGCAGTGTGCTCACACCAGAGGCTCTCGAGTGGCCGCCGACAAGCCGGAGAGCGAGCAAGAGAAGACGGAGGGGATGGTAAGAGGAAGGAGTGGTTCGTGTTGGGGGTTGCTGGAGATCTTCAAGCGGCGGAGAGAACGGGTGATTCATGCCCGAGCACCTGGGTAGACTTGGTGAAAGGGAAGTGTGTGGACCGTCGAGAGGGAGTCAGACCGCGCAGCACACACACGGAAACAAACCCCGCGGCGACGTCTGTGAAGGGCGAGGTTGGGGTTTCTCTCCGCAATTAGCCGGGAAACTACTCGCCCTAGCGCGGTCCTCCTCGCCGACCAGCAGTCGTCCTGGGTGACACTCCAAGAGACCTCCTAGGTCTCCAGCTGTCGAGGTTTTAATTGCCTGGCGAGATAGAGAGCGAGGGAGACTGAAAGAACGCTTTGACACACGATATATACACCGCTCAACTACACTCCACCCACAGCTGTCTGGGCCAGCACGGCTGCCGTGAAACAAAAGAGGTTCGATAACTCTACAAACAGATTCCGATTTAGATTCGTTAAAGGGCGTTACAAAATGCTCTTCCGGAGTATTGAATTTTTTAAAAAGTGTTCTTGAAGCAAATCACTAAACCGTTCTCTTTGAACACTTGTATCTGTTTGTACAAAATAAATGCTGGTTTTTAAGTTACGAAACTGTTATGTTGTTGATTGGAAGCTATTTCGCTGCAAAGTATCTCGTAATAGGCAATGAATTATTAACGAATAGCACGGTGAAGAACTCTCACAGCGGTGGCCTTAGAATAAAGAGACCTCTAAATCTGTCAACGCTGGTTTGGAATGAAATAGATTACAACCACATCTAAGAAGTGTCGCAGAGCACGAACCCCGTTACCCCCCCCCCCCCGGAAGAAAGATAAGGAGGAGGGGGAGCTGGTTACCCTGTAAACTGCGCTAACATCTCACAATATCCGTCACCAGAATTAAGACTTCAGGGTAAAAGTTGTGGTACATTACTTTTACTATAGGTTTAGACAAATAGGCATATTATAATGGTCCTGTAACCTTATGTGTCTTAAAAAAAACCTCTAACAACAATGTTAGTGCGTCAATTTTGCTCCCCCCTTTTCCTGTTCCAAAACTTTGTTTTCGAGTTCTCGGAAAATTATGTATTTATGTAAGACAAGCGAGGATTTCAACAAACTATGTTATCGATAATCTAGTCGCGGAGTATCAAGGCAATGCATTAGTAGATTGTACGAATGACAATAATTAATAGACAAATTTTTGCATTCATTACAATCTACGGATGAATAAAATATATATCTAACAAAGCCACTGTCAGATTGAAAATTAATTAAGCGAGCATTTTCCCTACAGTTTTGCATTAATATTAATCTACGTATGAATAAAGTGTGTACCTAATAAAGCTGCTGTTCACATTGAAAATGACTTAAGCGAACATTTTTCTCTGACTGTGTGTATAAGACAAACATGTGTTTAGTAAGTTTATTTGTGAGATCATCTGCGTAACGTGTTAGCTAAACCATAGTACTTGCAATTGTAATGTAAACACTTCGTAGTAGTTGCGAGCAGGACACAGCAGACGTTTCGTTTTAGTTGGTAGGTCGACATCTGATTTTATTTTGGAACGGTTGGTGAAGAACTTCTAGTTAAGAATGTTAAAATTTGTTCTATAGGATACTTGAAAAAGGAAACTTTAATCCCGTGATATTTTCTGCAGAAAGTATTACACAGGAGATCTGAATGTTTGCTTTACCGCTACCCTTTCTTAAAACAAAACACGTAATTAATTACGTAAAAAGTTATCCAACCATATCCATCTTTAACACTTGCTGACCATTCGTCGCACCATTTTACTATTTTATGACACTTCAAGTTCCTATACAATCTTCATAAAATTGTCAGATATTATTAATTCAACAAAATATAGAACCTTTATCTTAGTCGTACTGTCTTAACTTCTTGAGTTATATCTACAATACATTGTGCCATACTTCCCGACCCCAAACACCTAACATCCTGGTATTCCCTAGCAATTAGAACTGCAGAATGTTCCAACATTATCTTTACAACTTTGATTGCTTATATTTAAAAAAAAAACTGGAAAAGATAGGAAGGTGTGGCACAATGTTCACACGCGCCTAAAGTTTTATTATGCGTTTAACAGAGTTCAATGTGTGCTCCATCCGTAGCACACAGGATATCTAAGCATTATTTCAGCTCCGCCCATGTCAGGCCTAGCTTGTCTTAATTTACGTGTTAAATTACTGTTGTGCGAGTTCTTAGTTCCTGCAGGTCCTGCACTGGAGTCTGGCAGATCACATCCTTCAAAAAATCCCGTCTGGAGACTTTGGGGCCTGCAAATGGTTCTGCACTGGAGTCTGGCAGATCACATCCTTCAAAAAATCCCGTCTGGAGACTTTGGGGCCTGCAAATGGTTCTGCACTGGAGTCTGGCAGATCACATCCTTCAAAAAATCCCGTCTGGAGACTTTGGGGCCTGCAAATGATTCTGCACTGGAGTCTGGCATATCACTTCCTTCAAAAAATCCCGTCTGGAGACTTTGGGGCCTGCAAATGGTTCTTCTCTGCCAATCCAGCGACCTGGAAATGCGTCGTCCAAAGCCGCTCTAACGACCAAGGCCCAGTGAGGAGGGACAAACATCCAGCTGCAGCATGATGTCAGGTTGCAGATCTTCGATCTGTGGAAATAAAAACTGTCCAAGTAAACAGTCAAGGTTATTAAAGTATCTGCAAATAATAAAAAAAAAAAAGGTCCCGCCATCCGGTCATGAAGCAGACCACACGACACGTTCACCTCCGGACAGTCTCGCACAATTTCCATTCTAAAGTAGGGGTTCTCAGAGCCCCATATACTCACACATTGTGGCAGTTTATCTTCCCAGACACATGAAAACAAGCTTCGTCCGTGAACATAATATGTTTTCAGAATGTTTGTGTCGTCGCCGATAAGACGCAGTATCTCAACTGTAAATGCTTTGCTCTGTGGTCTGTCAACATATTGAAGCGCATCCAGCAGCTTCATCTTATAGGCCTCCAGCTTCAGTCTCTTGTGCACCGTGGTCGTGGGTAGATGCAGCTGTCGAGAAGCAGGACGGAATTGACTTGGCGTGGCTCCGGATATATGTGGGTTGCACGTGTGCATCACTCGTGCTTGGTCGTCCTGTATCTCCTTCTTCTTCCATGACACTCCCGGTTTTCTCAAACCTATTGTACCACTCTCTGATGGTCGGACGTGATGGTGATGTGCTTCTGTAACATGACAAGAGATTCCGCTGGACCTGAGTGTCAGATTTGATCTATGTAAACCACTCGGCACAATCAAGGGCGCCCATCTTGTAGATTGTAAAGGGAGAAGAGGGGGAGGGGATTTAATAGTAATATATGTTTATGACAACAGGAATGGATATAGTCTGTGTATAAATTTGTAGCCACTGGCATTATTTCGACACATGAAACCGCGTTGATTACGAAACTTATCAAACTGCAAATAGTTTGCTATATGTTTTATTAAAAAACAAAACTAAAGATATTGTGGAAGATCTGTTAGGGGGGGGGGAGGCTCATGCCCCACCCTGCCCCTCTTATGGGCGCCCTTCGACACAATGTGATATATGTTGGGGGAGGCCACTTTTGTCACTGACTAACTCGCACAAATAGACACCTAACAAAACTTTAGTTGTGTGTATGAAAATTGTGCCGCAAACAGCACCTTTTTATCTATCCCCGTCTCTGAAATACAAACAATCAAAGTTGTTAAGATAATTTTGGAACATCCAGTACTTCATAATTGGCATTTGCCTCCCCAGTTTAAGATAGAAATACTGTAGCTGCCTGTGGAGTACTGCACCTGACTGAACAGCGTGCAGATCTCGTTGAATATGTTAGTGAAATTGTATAAATTTTCCAAGAATATATAACTTAAATTGTGTATGAAAGAGGGGTGTTTATAGTTTCTAACACTGAAAAAAAAATTCCTTTATTTTATTGTGTAACTTGTTTTAAAAAATTAATCAATTGAAAATTTATTTTTAGCAAAATAAAATGCGTATTCCCTTTACGGGTACTTCAAGAACAATATTGCGCGAGAATAAGATCATTAGGCTGCTCCGTCGTAGCAGTTTCTATGGAAGCGTGTAAGGAAATATAAATAACTATGATTATGAAAGTTTTACATTTTTTTCGTTTAAATATGTATCCGCCATAAATGTTTTTATTACTAAAACGGATAATTACATCATATGTTCTACAGTTACTCTAGACATAAATACTTATATTCACTGGCGTACCAGCATAGAAGTTACTAAGACGGATAAGCTATAAGAAGGATTTCTCGCAAAGTGTTGTTCCTGAAGCACCCGTATGTACACGGAAATGCTCTCTTTATTTTGCCAAAATAAAGAATCAACTTTTAAACATGTTAAAATTTAAATGATACGAGTTTTTGCAGTGTTACAAATTATAAACATACATTATTAGTATATAATTTAAGTAACACCTTTTGGACAATGTTGTAATTTCGGTAACAGTTCTTACCAAGCTCTGCAAATTGTACATTCAGGTGCAGGTCTCCACAGGCAGATACTCAACTCCTACCTTAAACACATTTTGGCTTTTAATTTGTTAACTTATATCAAGGCAGCAGAAAATTAAAATTTGTCTAACAATTATCTTCCGAGATGCCACTTGGCTCAGGTAAAAAAAATTCGATCACTTCCTTTTACCCAGGGTGGACGAAAGTTCATTTTCGAACTTCAAAGCTATCGTTATTGTACCAATGAACTGACTTGACAAAGACTGTACATCTCGACCAATATTCTTTACCGGAATTGAACCAATTTTCAGCTTTAGGATTACTGGTTTGGATGTTACCTGACGTGCAAAAAGTTCAATTTAAATACCTATAGTTGCCTAAAACTACGGAAGGAGGTACTTTTGAGCTACTGAATTCACTTTCTTCGTTTAAATTGGTCAAAAATTTAACATCTTTGGCAACTTTTCACTACTGTGATAGTAATTACAACAGGTTTCAGATAGAGAATGTTCTTCCTGTATGCTTTGCCACATTTTGTGGTCATTTTTAAAACTCAGAAATCGCCCATAATTTTGATTTTTATACCTGTAACAAATTGTTTTGTGTAAGATTTTATTTCTTATTTGCCCATCCAGCATATCAGTCAAATATTTTCGATAGATAGTTACATGGCAAGAGGGTATTAAAGTGACTACGTGTGACCAATGGCGTGACCACGGAGTGCGTAGACTCGTTACCTGCCGCTGCAGTAAACGGGGTAATATAAGTGACTTTGTATGCAAGCCTTCCTTATGGACGTGTAAAATTCCTGGCGTCACCGGACAATGCTATTGTATTGTCAGCTAGCTGAATGAACGGGGGTGAATGCCGCGGGGTATGACGAAAGTGATGGTGAGGGGAAGGAGGAGTGGCGAGTGTTTCCATGCGTAGGGCACGTGTCATCGGCAGGCAGCAATCAATCACGGACACTCGGACGCTCACACTCTGGCAGCGCTGTGCGACGCGACAATGGGAGGAGCGAGCCTGGCATCGCCAGATATCATTACTGCACTCGGGACTGTTGCGAGCCAGATTTGCGAGGTCAATCGCCAAGCCTCACACCCACAGCCCTTCTGTTCAGTGACAGGCCGGCCAAATTGGTGTCTGGGTGGCGGAGTAATTATTGACAAGTAATGCTTCGTCTGCCGAGTGCCGCGTCGAACATCGGATCGCATTTTGAAGTTGGACGCACAACGATAGATCCTGTAACTTTTTTTTTACGTAGGCTCTATGGCAGCTCTCCATAGGGATCGTACCCAGCCAGCTAGGTGGCGTAACGGTAGCACGTTGGACTTTTATTGTGCAGGACCTGGGTTCCATTCACGGCTCTGGCCACCGTGATAGGTTTTCCGCGGATTCCCGAAAATGCTCCAATCGAATGCTGGCATGGTTCCTTAACAAAGGCAACGGCCGGTTCCCTTACAGTTCCTGTCCTTGTATACAGCTATGTGTAACCGTCTTTAAC
This sequence comes from Medauroidea extradentata, assembly GCA_003012365.1. Taxonomy (NCBI): domain Eukaryota; kingdom Metazoa; phylum Arthropoda; class Insecta; order Phasmatodea; family Phasmatidae; genus Medauroidea; species Medauroidea extradentata. Next base: position 31,083 of record PNEQ01032859.1, read on the forward strand.
GACCTCGTCGGCGAGACATAAAAAACGTGAAACCCACATATGTTAAAATAAATTAGGGGCGCATCGGCGTATCGCGTCACGTCGATCAGGATCGGATTCTCGGTGGAGTCGCCCTCTATTAATGAAAATGGGAAACACGATTGATTTTCTCGGGATACTTCCGTTTTCTCCGCCCTTGCATTTTACCGCTGGTTTATTATGACCACTCACGATCTTCACGAACACCCTACGCCGATACTAAGCTCCATACACTGCCATTTATGGTTAGCGTTTCTTATTTTAATTTTTATTGAACTTGACATTTCGTCGGCAGTGAGGTGGCAGAAAAGGACAGGAACTGGGAGGGAATCGGCCATGGCATTTGATAAGGAACCATGCCAGCATTCGTCTGGAACTATTCCGGCAACCACGGAAAACAGAAATCATGAAGATTAGACCCGGGATTCGAACCTGGCTCCTTCCGATAGCGTGTCTAACGTGTTATCGTCGCGCCACCTCGCTCGGTATGGTTAACGTCGTAATGAGGTTTATCAAACACGTTATCCAAGAACTAAAGTGTTTCTGGATTGGTTTACTGCGATGTGTACAAATGACCGGGGTCACATTGGATGCAGAACTACTTCACTCAGGCATGTTCAGCTTTATGGATAGATTACATGAGCTCCGATCGCAGTCTCTTTTCGCTCAAAGTAAACTGGTTTCGTACGTAGTTTTGAACGGCGTATTTTCTCTTCTGCTCTGTTATAGGCTACTTCGAGTAACGAGCTGTGTAACAAATATGACTGCTTTTTGGTGCGATATTTTGCACTCGTTAAATTTAATTAAATGTTAGATTTAAAGCGTTTGTATTAGTTTTACACGCACAGCAGCATTCCAGTTAGATATAATATGACAATTAAAAAGTCACGAGGCGTTTAATCTCGCAGACATGTTTAGCTTCAAACTCGACCAAACATGGCTGACGAATGTGCTCAACTAAACCTGTTTAAGACATCTATTGTGGCAGTGGCCTGTGACTCCAAGTTAGGGAACAAGCGAGATGTCACGGCGGTAAAACAAGAAAGACACGCAGTCGTGAAGACCTGGGTTCGAGTACGGTAATCCTAAATTCGGTTTTCCATGGATTCCGAAATAACTCTAGGTGATGTTGGTATGTCTCCTTACAAATCATGGCCGTTTCTATTCCTGTCCTTGACTAGCCAGTGATCTCGTCTGTAATAACCTCGCTGTCTTACGAGACGGTACGAGGACCTCCGTGCTATGTCGCCAAGCGCTGTGTAAATATTCAGGAAGAGAAGGTTTATTATGAAACTGCCATCCCTCCCGGAGCATTCATGGTGGCTGTTTACAAGTAGTGTTTTGAAATGACCCGATGACAAAATTTAATTTTCCATTTTTCGTTTCTTGTGTGCATTCTGGGAAAGCGAAGATGTGTAAACCCTTCGTTTTCAAAGTCAACTTTAGTTTTTGAATTTGGTGTACAGAAAATTCTGAGTTGTTTAAACAATCCGCCATATTGTTTAAATTTGTCAGGCTATAAAGTATAACGTCGTCACAGCTACTTTCCGGCGAGTCGGCGACGATAAGATTCCACACGCGCGCGGGGCGATGACACAAGTTGTACGTGAGCATGAGACTGCGTAAATACCTGTGCGCTATGCAGCTCGTAATATGTAAAACAGCGCCAGGCAGACAGAAATCTTACCTCCTTACTGCTTACCTACTTCCAATTTAGATTCGACACTCATCAGGTTTCTGTTGAGGAATTAAAAACATTGACTTTTACGTACATTAATGCTTGTGAGAAATACATATAGGCATCAGAATAAATCAGTAAACTAATACTTGAATATTTTATAACGTAAAGAAACATTTAGAACAATAACAATCATGGTACTCAACAAAAAAAAAACAGTCTAATAAGAACGCAGTGTCTGAAAAATACCAGTAGATACTGCTTCCGTTGGCCACTATATAAACATTTGCAGATGTATTGCAATATGCATGGTGAGAATTCCAGATGCCATTTTATATTATAATGCGTAGAGGTGACCAAACATTTGACGTATGTTCATCAGTGCAGTGTCGCATTATAATTGAATCACTTATTTTGCTGAAGAATCAATCTTAGTTTGTCTTTCTTTTTTTTTTTTTTTTTTTTTATGTTTACACTTTTATGCTTAGAAGTTAATTGTTGGGAATTGAGAAAAAGAGTGAAGAGGGATAGAGATTAGTCGTGAAGTTCATTTTGCCATTACGAAACTCCACATAATATGTGCACCAGAATAACGAGATGCATTTATTCGACATGAAAGTGCTTTCCATTTTGTTTCACTGTTTAAACTAAAGTACTGTTTCGTCACTGTGGACAGAAGGAAATAGAGCGTATTTTAATTATTTTAAAAACCAAATATGCAAATAAATTTGAAGCTAGCTAATAAAAATTAATATTACGAAATCACATAAGTATTTTTTATTGCAAGTACATGTCAGTGCTGTGCCAAACCACAAAACACTTATTTATAAGATTTCAAATTCTTTCAACTGCACGTGGAATAGTGTAAATTGCTACAGACAAGACAACTACGAGGTGTGTACAATATTAAATTGATAGTGCACAACCCTTGCTGTTCTAGACTAGAGTACATAGGCCTATAAGGAACGCTTTTGGAACTAACATAATCGTCGAGTTACTCTTTTATCGTATTTCTTGATATAGACTTCTACAAAAAATTAATTATACATTGGGTTATTCTTGACTGTATAACGCTGGATATGTTTGGATACTTGTACCTTTCTCCTCAAATTTTCAGTGAAACAGAAGAGCTTTTCATGGGTATGACCTCGGGACTGTTTATTGAGAAATTAATTTTGATTACTTGGTTTTCTGTAGTATATTAATTCATATGAAAATCGACTTTGTAAATAATACTTAAGGCAAAGAATATACTGTAGCGATTTATTTGACTAGCATTCTGTTAAAATGTTTAGTCGGTGGTTTATTGATTTCAAGCTAATGAGTCATAAAATATTATTTATTCGAACTGACAGCTATACTTCACGCATTGCCGTTTACGTAATACGCAGTAAACTGATACCGGCACAAGTTATAAAGAAAATTAATTAGAATTGAATTCGTAAATAGTAACTGTCGCATTCACATGTACGTTTTATATTTTATATTTGGGAGTTCAGTTTTCTGTTGCATTAGGTAATGATAAGTACTTTAGTAAGAGATATATGTGTAAATATGTTTAGAATGCCTGTATGGACGTCTCATTTTAGGTAGTTTTCACGTGTATTTTTACCCATGTACGCTTACCTACTTCAGAATGCAAGACGGGCATGACACATGTTGTAATGGTTTGCTGTTGCCCCTTTTTTTGGTTGGAAAGATGAGTGTTGAAAATGAAGTATTGGAAGGAGTAAAATTACGTTATAGCTGCAAGTTGAAAGGAGTGAGGATACTAATTTAAAGCGTCGTAGATAACTATATCAATGACACTAGCGACAGTGTGGAGATGTGAGCCACACTGGAAATATGTTTTGTATCTTTACACTGTATTTCTTTCGAAACTTAAAGATAAAGTAATTTTTGTAACTAAAGAATAAAATCTAGTTAAATTTTCTAACGTTGCCTCGGAGTGTATTAAATTAGTTTTGTGTTTGAACATACACCATCCAGTAGGGCTTGTGTCTATAGTAAACGATGATTATTCTGCAAGTAAAAATAAAATTGTTTGTAAACGTACAGTGGTTCACCTGCGATGTTTAAAAAATTTAAATAAATCTTTCTAAAATAGTTATAAGAGAGCCTTTTGTACGGAATACGAAAATTTACTGTGCTGCAATAACTTACATGCTCCAGAGAAGTACTCTACAAAAGCGAGCTGTAGACATAAAAGCGAGAGAACTAAACATATTCCCATGATGTAACGTTTTTAAATTAAAACTTATATAAAGTTGTTTATTTCCTGTTAGTCGGAGTATTTATACTTACTTTAATCTGTGGAGAAATGTAAGTTTTATTTGAAACTTTTGGTGACATTAAAATGAAAGAAATTGTCGATATGCTGTTTGGATTGATTTTCTAACGTTTCAACTAGTTTGTTTAAATTTTGAAGTTTTCTGCAATACTGAAAATTTTCATGTTACATGATGTCATGAATAAATATGAAAGCTATATATTTACGTTGAAGGCAAGTTTGATATTACTTACGTTGATGGCGAGTTCGATATCCACAATATTTTTCCAACTAACTGGTCTGACTGCTAAGTACCTAGTTTTGTATATAATTAATTTTAGCTCATTAGTAGCAAGTATTTTTGACAAACCTTTTTATATAAACGCCAAAACCTATGTTTTCAGTAACACATCGTGAATAACTTGAGTTGGTGATAAAAGTGAAAACATTTTATGTACCGCCAATCTAACGAGCTAGCCAGGGAATTAATCAAATACCACAATGATAAGCCCAGCAATAAGAAATTTTTGTTCCGAAAGCGAAAAGGAATAAAAACTAAAAATAAATCATTATCACAAGAAAAACAATAGTCAAACAATGCGTATTTGTTCGTTCTCGGTACAGTCAAGGTTGAATGGACGAGATCAGGCAGGGTTTGTGCTAAAGAGTGGAGCTGGATGGTGATCTTGTGAATGTAGGCTTTGAGATGAACCAGGATACAGCATCTGTGGTGTGTGGACGTGGGTGTAAGTTGAAGTGCACCAAACATACATTAACTTACCACCCGTCATGAACATTCTCATGTCGCCAGGATTAGATACTAGATATTGATACTTGATGAATTTGTGGATAAATATTTAGGGTCAGTTACATCAATGGCAGCGGTTATCTCGGCAGTTTACACGGGTCAAATGTATCGTCTATTAAATTAGCAATATATTGTAAGCCTCAGTTAAACAGAAACTAACATTTTGGTACATTAGGTCATAAGGGTTACCTTTAATGTTTACACTTTCAATAAAAATGTCATATTGCGCCAAACAAAAATCGTGCTTTATTTTGATGTAAATCAAAATGTTATATCTTCCACAAAATTAAAAAGAGATTTTTTTTAGTAAAACTCTAGTACTGTTGGAAACGACGCGTCGCAGTTTCATGAACGATATATCTGATGTTACATACTTTGAAAACATAATTTTGAAATTTAACTTTTCTGTTTGATATATTAATAAATTGTATTTATTGGGCGTGTTTCTATAGGAGAAAAAATAATTTTTCTATAAAAGAAAGCACCTGACTCTTAATAATTAACTTGTATCGATATTAATAAAAAAAGTGAACTAGGTCCAAGGCAGGAGTAACTCCTGTACAACTTTGCTTTACACAGATTATAGTCCACAGAGCGAAATTATTTTGGTATCGTGATTACGTAGTAGTTTGAATTGTCTTAAGACTAGGTCGACATTAACAGTCCTTAGTGTATGTGTATTTACATGCATTTGTCCAGCGATTTTTATTAAAATATCAGCGTATTGATATTTTTCTGAGTAATCATATTTAAATGATGATAGCCTTACCTTCGTGCATATTTTCCAACAGGGAACGTGAAATAATTCACAGTGAGTACGAATGAAAGTTGAATATGTCGTTAGAGTTGAAAATGATAGTTTTTCATTATCTTCCTTGTGTTGAATTGATGTCTTTATTCTGTTATGTCTCTGTATTTCATGTAAAAGTTAATAGTGTTCAATGTATAAAGAAGAAGAACTATGTTAGACAGCTGTGAAATGTGACATTGTTTGGACAGGTAGAACGCGCGCGGGGGCTGTTAACTTATTCTACCTCGCCACTCCAGAGATGATGTAGATGGCACTAGACTTGTTCCAGCCAATAGCAGCTGCGGTATTTCATCGTAACTGGGCCACACGCATGGTCGGCTTGATTCACGACAGTGCATACTTCAAAAGGCGCTATATTGGAAATACCGGAAATCGTTTCCTCGAAAATCCGCAGTGTGCTGCCACGTGGAAAGTTATAAAATAATTTTTGAACGCCAGTGAGTTCTACACATGAAACATAAAACTTCATACTGAATCACGTTGTTTTATGACTCTGTTATTAAAGTTTTTTCCTCCCGTGGAACATTTTTCTTTTTGAGAATGGAGGATTAATTTAAAATCGATTGGCAATGCGTATCTGTGCCTGTGTGTAGAGTTGTGATTTACGGTTTCCCTCCCTCTGAACATTTGAAATTGGAACATAATTTTAAGTCAAATTTTACACAGCCTACTGTTCTCTTATTACTCTACTCCTGCAATTTCACGTTAATTTAGGAATATTTATTGTTCATTATAAACGTAACAAAATTTAAAATGTTAGGAAACCAGTTGATGTGAATTTTCAGATTTGTTTTTGCATGCTGACACGAACGATGTTTTATTTTATGTTGCCTTGATAATTCTAATTTTTGTGAACTTATTAACCTTATTTAAGTTCCTATAAATAATTAGTGGCTCTCCGAAAATGACATATCAACCATTGTGCTGAGATATCAGTAATCATGCGGTTATCAAACCAGCTTAACTGGCCTCCGCAGCGTAGTCGGTTATGCTCCGGTCTACGCTGCGAGAGGTCCTGGGTTTGAATCCTGGCTTGGGCATAGATGTTGTGTTGTTCTTTCACCGCACTTTGCCATCGTCGGCTCCTAAGAGTTAGTGGACGCTAGCTTTTTCTTTGTGTTCGAGGCACGGAAACGTGGACAGCTGTTAAGTCGAATATAGCACGTCCGTCAAACACCTGGTCACCTCTAGGCATGAAGGACTAAACAAGCGTGCAATGTTTTCGAAGAAACCGTTTTAATACGAGACTTCAAACGATGACCCGATTATTTTTTTTTTTTGTGGAAAGTATGAGGTAAAGTCCAATGCGGGTTTCTATGATTTATTTTTCCGATTACGGTTGATAATTTCTCAGCAACGAGATATAGTCATTTTTAGCGCTTTTGAGGAGCTTGGGAATCATGTTTTTAATTAGCGGTATTCATTTTTAAAATCATAGAGACACAGTTTGAATTGTGTCTCCTTTTCGTAGATAAACGTATTTGAAACATTTCTAATAGTTATACTTAAAAAGAACACTTTACGTACCACGCTACATCACGTCTCACGCGCCAGGTCCACTGACTCCTAAGACTTCTTTGTTAAAGTGCCTTACGGCCTCACCTCACCTCAAGCCAGCTTCTCGCTACAACGGTCACTACAGTTCCTTCTACGAGAGCCTTGGTAAGGGTCGTGGTACACGGAAACATAAAGGACAATACGGAAAGATGTTCATGTGTGTTACTTTAGTTCCTTCGTTTTCTCCAATGCGCTACGTTGCTGCTCCATTCTATGATCTCAATACACGGCACATTTCACAATTAGATATACAATTGATTTCCATTTGAGAGGTCTGTCATTTAGTAAACGAAAACATTGTTCTTTTCATTTTGTCAAAATACGCAGCCCAACGTCTAATTGTTTTCTAGCCGTTGAGATTATGGAAGGGAGAATCGTAATTTTCATGGGATCACCACATACAATTTAATCATAATTCATTAATTTAAAATTAGTATTCAACTGAATTCTATTATACTTTGCATTTTAGTATCTTATTCACATTTTTTAAAGCCAACCGAGGTCCATTACATTAATAATAAAGTTTGCGCAGTTTTAAAATTGCTGCAAATACCTTTATTTAAATTACATTCACTGTTTTATATACGACTACTTGTAGCTCACTATCACAAAACGCCACATACAAAAAACCCGGACACGTTGTATATTATTAACCTTTTTAAACCATAAACCATATAAAAGTGTTGCAATCAAGGATTGGAAATTTCGTGATGCCATTGTTGTACGCCTTGACCATTGAAAACAATTAAGTTAATATTTAAAAACGATTTTCTCAAACTATTCCAAGTCATGCAAGATAAATCTGTATTCACTACGCATGGAACTTTACACTCATTGCAATAGGGCGTTGATCGCAGTGATTTACAGTATATATATCTAGTGTACGGTACTGTCATTTGTAGTATTTGCTACCACTCTCGACACTGATGAAACGTATACGTGCCCATATGTTTGTATTGCCTTTGTTGAATTATTGGAATACACTTTCAAGTTACTTTCCGAAGAAAACAAAATAGGTTTATGAGATCACCTCTCTCTCTCTCTCTCTCTCTCTCTCTCTCTATATATATATATATATATATATATATATATATATATATATATATATATATATATATATATATATATATATATATATATACACACACAACGTATATATGCATTTTTGTTGTGTGTGTGAATGTGTGCCCCTAAATTTTTTTGAACCTAGTGGACCGAATTTCATAAAACTTGATACTTATATAGTACCTTGTGAGCTGAACTGACTTTCTTATAATTTTTTTTCATGCTGTTCACATTTTGAAAATGGTGGCAACAGAATATTTTTTTTATCACGCGAGAAATGTGTCACCAATTTTCAGAATTTCGCCAATATCTGTACACATATAGTAGTACTGAGTGACTTTTGTGTATTTTGTTCATGTGGTATTTGTTGCATCAAAATATTTACTTTTTGAGCATTTTTAGCACACAAAATATTTGCGGTCCCATTTTTCATAATTTCATCAAACATGATGGCCTATGCATAGACATTTAGTACTAGTTCATGCCGTGGTTATAATATCAAAATGTTAGTAAATTTAAACATTTTAGTGTCACGTGAAATATTATATTACATTAACACTCTTTCAGAATTTCATCAAATTTTGTGCAAATACAGAATAGTACTCAGTAAGGGGACTTGAGTTTCATGTAGTTTCTTCATGTCTGGTTCATACTAAAGAAACGGTGTCAATTAAAAAAAAAAAATTTACACACGATATATCTCAGGAACCATTTTTTTTTTTATTTATTTCGTCAAGCTGTAGACACAGAGAACATCTCTTTATCACATGCTATCCTAATTTTATTAAACACGATACACGTGTACTTATTGGCGCAGCTATTTGAATTTTATATATTTTATATCGTATTAAGTTTTTATAAATAGCGGTTCTTTGGAAGTTTTTTTATTATATGAATAATCTTACACGAATAATTTTCCAAAATTTTCTCATCCTCGATACATTAAAATAGGGTACTAAGTAAGGTAGTGTGAATTTAATGTAGTTTGATCGTGCTGTGTATAATAATTTACGTCCCTCAATTTCGAAGATTTACGATATTAATACGTATTTTTTAAATTGTACATTCATTTCACGAACAGCTGCACCGAATATAAGTAAAATTAATAGTTAGACACTAAATTATCCAAACTTTTATTTAACTAGTCTTCATTGTTACAGGTCCACCATGTTATAAAATAGATTGGTTTGATTTAAAGTAAGATAGCATTCATATTACTATATTTATGTGGCCGATTTTAACTCTCAGTGTTATTTTGCATTCATGTTGGGGAGAGTAGGAGGCTCATTGTTTATACTGGTAACTTCTTGTTTAGGTACACAAGTCCTTTATTTTAAAATACTTCTATCGTTTTGGTGTACTGATCTTATTTAGATATGATAACAGTGATAGCTGTCACCGTTAGAGTTGTATTCGGGAATCATGTTCATCACTGCTTCTATTAAGGTTTTCAAAATGTTTCCTGTGGTTAATTAGTGTGAGTATCATACATATGTACTCTAAACACTTATCGATGTGTTATTTTTAAACAATTCTTGCAATTGGGGCAAATTACAAGCCAAAGAAGTATTTTGGACATACGCAGTTGCAGCAAATGGCATGTCACAGAAAAACCAGAGACAAACAGACAAGTAAACAACTAAAAGGACTTTGTTTGCAACTGGCAAACATAGGTTCAAGCCACTGCCATTATCGCAGGAAAACATTAGCCAATAACAACAGACTCATACCTGCGCAGCCAATCAGGAGATGGCTCAATCCTATTGGCCGGGACAGAAGAGAGGGTTCAGAGTATATAAACCCCGCTTTCCTCTGCCCATCTTCGAGGGTCCGGAGCCCAGCTAAAACAGTTTCACGCGCCCCGTCGCCGTTCCAATGATTTGAAACTAGACAGTCGGGATGCATTTAATTTTACAAACACCCAGCGAGTTATGGAAGCTTCGACTTTCGGTCTCGCGACAGCACGGCCTCGGATGGCACATGAGAAAACGGTGTCGGCGGCGGCCCATCTTCGAAACGTTGCAGTTTATTTTGGCGCATGGAGACCATTGATCGTCTGTGTTTTCATTGTTTTACTGTCCACAGTTTCTGTGTTAATTTGTATTCGTTCGCTTTCCTCAAGGCGTTTGTGTGTCTGCTGTGTCGTCTACAATAATATATTCTGTAGTTCGTTTTGTTTTTCCTGTTTGTCATTGTAATAATTCTTTTGTCGGTTCTTTCGCACTTATTGACGGAATTCCTTGCGGAATTGCATTAATTTACCTTTGTTTACCAGTTGCAAACAAAGTCCTTTTGGATGTTTATTTGTCTGTGTACCTGTGTGTATGCTCTGGTTTTCTGTGACACACTATTTGCTGCGTTGGCGTATGTCCAAAACACTTCTTTGGTTTGTAACTTATCGTTGTATTCTACAAGCGTCTGCAGAGGAACTACGGGATGTGGAATTATAAAGGAACGATTCGTAGCAGGTTTCAAACTACCAACCACACTGAGAATCTAAATCGAGAACATATAATTGATGGATGACTACAGAAAGTTTGAATATTTGCTGTCAAATCTAAAAGGGCATCTTATAGAAGGTTGCATGCAAATAAAAACACGAATATTTTCAGGATTCATATCAGAGCAAGATATTGTTGTAAGGATGTATGTTATCTTGATTGGGCTGTGAGTTCCAGCAAATTTATTTGGAATGTTTGGTAAGTGTATGCTCTGAAAAGGCCTTAATGTTCTCCTCCAATTTCTTTGACTGATGCAGGCGACACAGTTTTCCTGTCTTCATTACACATCATTGATTTGCACGATAGCTACCGGAAAAAAAAAACGTTGTAATATTTGTGGAGTGGATAAATTCTGCTGTTTTAGTTTTCTTGCAGTCGGTACGTTGTCAGCAACTTATTAATCGACAAAGCGTTGTCGCTAGTAATAATTCTTGTTATCAATTAAGATATACTTAATGTTCATTAATTACTAGTTATCTAGGCTGTTTCTTACTTTCTCCGTAATGTATTCATAATATCATTGCTAAACGAATGATACCTTTTTTTCATGCATATAACTTCTTATATTACGCATTACATGATTGCTCTTTAAGCTAAATTAATTGCTGCAGTTCTATTATCGTTCATGTCACTGTCGGTCGAACAAACACTAGTAGAAAATTCCACGAAACAATGACAGCTGGCATCAATTCCTCACTAGAAGAGAAACGTTGTATTTAAACCTAAGAAGCCATGTTCTACGCCAGTAGCGTGCGACAGAACGTTATTGTACAAGTGGCACGTAACCGTATGATTCAAATAACTTCGTTCATCACGTGACATCGTCACTTGCTGTGTAGGATAACATTACCAGTGTAAGCGCAGGGACGTGTAAAAGGAATAAAGAATGAGCCAGCAGGTGCAGGAGAGAACTTTTGTTGGCGGGGTGTACGCAGCGATGCTTTGTGCGCGCATGTGACCACCGCACACGTAACTCGAGGCAGTTGCTCTTTTGTTTTCGTATATCGCGCTCGGCCTGCGAGAGTCGGTGGGTAGGCGCGGCTGTGTGAGGCCTGGGGAGGTGAGAGGTGGGCGCTGTTTCACGGGAGATGACAAATGAGTGTTTACACGCTGCTGCCAGCCGCCATTGTGAGTATCCCGAGGCAGGCAGCTGGGGCCGCCGCTTCTCTCTGCCCCTTCCCCTTTCACCTCCCTTCACCGTCAACAAACTCACCTCACACCAGGAAACTCCTGGAAAGCTTCTGTCCAGTATCGTAGCCCTGTGCGGTGGAACAGCGGCCGAGTTTTTGAGACAGTTCGAATAATTCCTGCACAGGCCGAGGATTTAAGTGATCCTGCTCTCGTATTACTTGAAGACGATTACTGAACATACTACAGCGCTATTATTATTATTATTATTATTATTATTATTATTCACACTATATACAGTGTGTTAATGAAAGTACGTTACAAACTTTGTTAGATGATTCCCGGTAAAAAATTTTGTAAAGTTATATAGTAAAAATTTTTCGTTGGCACACATTTTAAGGGTCAAATTCGTGTTTGAAAATTGAATTCGACAACGGAATTTTATTAATAGATCCTAAAGTAATGTAAAGGAAAGAATGAATTTCTGGGTGTTGTGTATTAGTGACAAGATCTGCAATCCGTGCAAGCTAGTGTCGAATACACGTCACCTACATTAAATTGTGAGGCTGATCACGCCGTTTTTGGCCATACAGTTAGTTGCCATAGCATTTTTTGGATATTAAATGTCACGATTTGTTGCGCAAATCCTTAATGAACAAAAAGATAACCTTGTTGCTACACCCTCAAGTCAACCGTTTTCGAGGAAATAGAAAATAGAAAATATTAATACTGACAGGTAGGCAACACGCGATACACAGGAGATTTGAATGAATGGTGCGCTAGCTAGTGATGACTGGACTGAGAAAACGAATGTAAACAACCGAAGTACTATTCAGTAGTTGTAGGTTTGTGTGCGTTAATAACATGTGATGAAGAATGCTTCGTGTTTTAAAGACATGTGCGAGTAAATGTCATGGTGATACTAGAAGGTCGTACTACGAGGGGATTTATAACATTGATTCTGTGAACTGCACCAAAATATGTACTAATAATAACCATGAAGACTGGATGGAAGCGGTAATTTGATTACGTGACATTAATTAACTAACGTTTATTGACTAACGATATCAAGGATGTAGTATCAGTAAGATTAGTTAACGCTACGACCTTTATGAATAACCTACGTAGCGCTTTGTTGAATTACACACACTCAAAAAAAGTACAAGTAATGACTACTTACAGTGAATGAAAACGAGCATGTTGCAATTTGCACGACAAAGGCAATTGTAAACGACAATCAATTATTGTGCTGGCCCACATTAACATTACTTTCGTGTGGAAAATGTTTGCCACCTTACTATTAGGCAACGAGTGATGTTTGTGAGGTGAACTTGTTGCTGTCTCATTCCCATGCAAAACGATTACCCCGCAAGAAATGTGAGCATGCGTTATTCATGGCCACACACAGTCAACAGATGAATGGGGCGAAAACAGACCCACACTTCAGTAACGCAGTGACATTGGATAGATATACACTAACGGAACTGACCGATATGGTCTTGACTTATGGTGAAGAAAAGTGCAGTGGAAGATTTGCTGCACGAGTGTATCGTGCAATATATCAAAACAGACGGCACCCAACGCATACAATGTTTGCAAGAATCGTTCATCGCCTGCGAGATAGGGGAAGTCTCCTATCAACATTTCGTAACAGTGGTGTGCAGGCGACGAAGCGTACACCACACTTTGAAGAAACTTTTCTGAAAGAGTCGACGATGCACCACCAACCAACACCCGTGTCATTGCACGTACACTGGATGCATCTCATGTGACGGCGTGGAATGTGATGCATGAGCAGCAACTTCGACCCTACCACCCACGTCGACAGCAAGCATTACAGCCACGTGACTTTCCACCCAAGTATCAGTTCTGTACATGGTTTCTGCAAAAGACAGTACGCGAGGCCGACTTTTCGAGGTGTGTTCTGTTTACAGACGAAGCCTGTTTCACACGCCATGTTTATTACAACAGCCACAACGGCCATGTGTGGGCGGATGAAAACCCACGTGCGACGGTCATAACATTTCAGCAAGAGAGGTTTTCCGTCAGCATGTAGGTTGGCATGGTCCATGATCACTTCCATAGACCTACATGTTACCAGCACCTGTTGATAGCTATTTGTACCAGCGCTTCTTACAATACACACTTCCCGAGTTCCTGGAATACGTACCACTTGCGATACGTAACCACACGTGGCAACAACACGATGGGATACTTTTACATAATGCTCGTGCTTTTCGTGAATACCCCAACCAAGTATTTCCAGAGAAGTGGATAGGTAGGTGAGGCCCTGTCGAGTGGCCTGCGCGCTCCCCCGATTTATCCCCCCTTGTGCGGCCACGCGAAGAGTCTAGTGGACACGGTGCAAGAACTCGTGGCATGTATTGCAACAGCCGGCCAAGTGATCCGAAGGGACGCCAAGTTCTGCAGCGTGTTCAGTTGTGCTTACAGCAGCGTTACAATGCCTGTATTAATGAAGGTTGTCCGAACTTTCAAACATCTGTTGTGATGACTGGATTTATTTACTTGGACATACTCCATTGCGAAATAAATGACTGTCAAAAGAAAACTAAAAATAAGACAAGAAAACATAAATAAGCAGAGTATGCTTTAGTCATCAGGATACATACACAACATGAAATTCCAAAACTGGAATCTGGTCAGATAAAACAAGGAACAAACAGAAAATAAAAGAAACAACAAATATATAAAAATAGCTAAGTTGACATGCGACACAACGATGAGACGAAACAAAAAACAAAGATGTCGGACATAAACCGAAAAAACAACAAACGACACAAATGATGAGACGAAACAAAACACAGTACTTTTCCATACAGTCTGTATTAACGACGTTTCGGGAACTGGAAAAACCATGGTTTTTGCAGTCTCCTCATCAGTCGCACTCGTGTTCCTGAACCCTTTGTGTCTATCTGATGGCGGGAACAGATTCTAGTTCCCGAAACGTTGTTAATACTGACTGTTTGGAAAATTACTGTGTTTTGTTTCGTCTCATCATTTGTGTCGTTTGTTGTTTTTTCTGTTTTTGTCCGACATCTTTGTTTTTTGTTTAGTCTCATCGTTGTGTTGTTTGCTGTATTTCTGTTTGTGTTTTTGTTTCGTCTCATCGTTGTGTCGTATGTCAACTTAGCTATTTTTATATGTTTGTTATTTCTTTTATTTTCTGTTTGTTCCTTGTTTTATCTGACCAGATTCCAGTTTTGGAATTTTATATTGTGTATGTATCCTGATGACTAAAGCATACTCTGCTTATTTATGTTTCCTTGTCTTATTTTTAGTTTTCTTTTTAATGTCATTTATTTCGCAATGGAGTATGTCCAAGTAAATTAATCCAGTCATGCACTCCCATTGCACAGTTCTTTCAAAGATCATCTGTTCTGATGTTATTGTAGACATCATGAGTTGCGTATTGTAGGTGCATTTTGCGTTCAAGATGAACTAGCGTAGCGTACATTCAAATACCGTGTATCGCGTGTTGCCTACCTGTCAGTATCAACATTTTCTATTTTCAATCTTCTCGAAAACTGTTAGCTTGAGGTTGTAGCAACAAGGCAACCTTTTTTTGTTCATTGAGGATTTGGACAGCAAACCGTGGCATCTAATACCCATACAATGCAATGACAACTAATTCTATGGTGAAAAAACGGCATGATCAACCTCATAATCAGAGGCGATGAGTAAAGCCGTAGCTGTAGCACTGAGTAATCGTTTACAAATTTACTGAGTAATTAATTTTTTGAGTTACAGGTAATGTTGTGCTTCTTATGTTTCTTAATAACATATCGACTGCTTTGCGCTAAGGTTGGAGGAGGCGGATGAAGTTTTCTCACGTAAATTCGGTCGTGTAAGCCGCCCTATTCTATATTGTAAATCTGGCTCAGTGTTACCACCGACTAGCGCACGTCTCTCTCTCCCATTTCCTACCCCCAGTTCAGGCCAGAGACGTAGAGAGATTCGGAAAACTCGCCTTTATCAGCGTCTGCTCCGTGCCTTGAGAAGAGCAGCCCTGCTAGCTACTGCGCAAGCGCGCGACAGTTACGTCAGCGCGTTGACAATAATGGCCGCTCGCTTCGCACACGTGTTTTTACATTACGGTCCGGTAAACAAAGTAGTTTTCGGTGTCACGCAGACGTATAGCTGACTGGAATAATTTTTATTTTTGCGAATAGTACGTAAGTTATATATTATTATTGTAAGGTGTCAGTGTGAGTGACGTGATGATGTGTACAAATAATGGACTGCCGAGTCCTACACACAATGGACACACTGCCGACGCTTTGTGATGGGATAATTTGGTAAGTCGAATTTTAATTTATTGATACATTTTGTACAGATTCTGTGTTGCCTGAGCGTAAGTGGAAATGTATTTTATGGTTTGTACCTGTGGTTCATTAGTGGCAATAGCAGGTTTGTATTCCGAATGTGACGTGGTACGGACTGCACACATTTATTTACATGTTTCGTAATTGTAATCACACATGTCGTAGGTCTAAGGCATAGCTGATAATAAAACGAGCTGCGCAATTTATGTGATGATTTTAGAATGGACAAGCACATGAAATGTTTAGTTTTCATAATTTATGGATTTATAGCTTATTTTATAGTTTCCGTAATATTGTAAATAAGATTATATGCCGAAGCGAGACTGGAGATATGCTTAGGCCTACTTCGCATGTGTTATAAAATTTCGTCTACATTTAGACAAGCTAGTAGAGTCTCGCATGCGCAGAAACTGAGCTTATACAGAGGTTACTTCGCAGGTATTTATAATACTTTGTCGTTAGTGCTATTCATTGCTTGTATTATATAATGAGTACATATTGTAGATAACATTTTTCGGAGCAGTTTTAATGTAGCCACAAACATTTTACAAGTCTATGTAGCTTAAATAAAAGCACGTGGTAAGGTTTTTGTTAACATGCAGCGGAAAGATAGAAATTGGCTGAAAATAGAAAGAACGAATAGCGATTTAGAGGTGGGGGTGAAGGACACTACAATCAGAGCACTGAGCTCATGTCATCGACCGGCAGCCACTGCTCATAATATAATACAGGTGACATGTATTCGACACCTTATTTGCACAGATTTCAGATCTTGTTACTAATATACCACACACAGAAATCCATTCTTTCGTTTATATTACTTTAGGATATATTCACAAAAGTCAGTTGTCGAATTCAATTTTCAAACGTAAATGCGACCCTTAAAACGTACCCCAACGAAAAATTTGTATTATATAACTTTACCTCTTTTTTTTTTTTTACCAGGAATCATCTCGCAAAGTTTGTGACATACTTTCATTAACACGCTGTATATGGTACACATGTTGTATCTAAATTCGACCGACGAACTTCGAAATTAAAATTTAAGCAGAACTCACATAGGACACCTAGTAACTCAATTGAATATCAAGGGGGCAGTACGCCCTTGAAAATTGAACTTTAAAACTGTATTTTTTCAAACATCGTGAAGTAAGAAACATAAAATAACCAAACTCACAACATTGTTTAATGTTACCGAGATCTTCAAATCTACAGCAAATGCTCGTAAGTTATTTCCGCCCTAATGAAAATAACAGAGGTGGCCACCCTCTAATTGCATACGAGTGTTTGTATTGTCTGGATAGTGAGATATTTGAAGGCTATTAATTGAACAGCATGCCATGCATAAGAAAATCGGTTCTATTGTTGCAAATGCACAGGACACACACTTTTCGTTCGAAACGCGCTTGAAGTTGGCACGACGGTACAGCGCATAGCACATAAATACAGAGTAATAAACCTGCATTCTGGCCCACGTATCACGCGAATATTAATTAGCAAGTTCCTATTAACTAATACAAACATTTCTCGTAAACACGATAACCCCTACCGTTAACAAAAACACACATTAACGAAATCCTTGCTCAGAAATTAGTCACTGGACACGATAAATCACGGGTGCACCAATGGACTAGTTTAATGCACGGGACGAAAAAAAAATATTCTGAATAAAGGATTACTGTATGTTATTTACTACCCTTCCATTACAAAATCTCACAGTCAGTAAAGGCAAAGGAATCTCGAGCGCCCGTCAGAGTATTGGTTTGGTTGGCCAGTGAGTCGACCTATAGTTCACTCTTCATTATTGTAGGCTACGCGTCATTGTAGCGTCATCTGCAATATTCATGCTCGTTCTTCAAACGCCACAATGAATTCCGCGTTATCGAGTCACAGTTGATGTAAATTGCATATAGATGAAGAACATGTGTAAATTCTTACTGTTTTAAGATGTCGTAATTTACACAATTGTAGAGTGTAAATTCTAAATGACCTAAGTGCAAAAAAATATTTTCGAGTAAAAGGATAAAACAGCGATACAAGAGTATGTATGCATATGGGACATACAATTTTCAACGGTAGTAAAAACTATTGACGGCTATTGAGACTTAGACCTTACAGCAAAACATAGGCACCGGCACTTAGTTCATTTTGATGTAAATAACGGAATCCAGCGTCTTTTGGCACTTAGATCGTTTAGAATTTCCACTCTACAATTTATAAGCGAATTGATTTATACCTCTCCCTCTGTTACTTTGTCTCGTTGATGCCCGCAACCACTAGTTCACGGGAGTTGTGCGTGTTGCCTGCCTGCTAGATTTCCAATATTCTTTTATACGTTCGGAAATGAAAACTTCGAGTAGGTACCAGAATCATTTACTATAGTTCACATTTATTTATATGTTAGGTAAAACATCTAAAAAGACACAATAAAGATAGGCTGCGAGGAAGGGAGCGAATTAATGTGTTTAACATATTCCAGTATTTTTCTTATACGTACTATTAACGCAAATAAGAAAGCTTTCACAGTAAACAGCTGTTCCAAACGAACCATATATGCTCTTTGGAAAAAACAACAGCAACATTGTACCCTTGACTAACCTGCAAAGTTGAAACCAAAAATGAAAGGCAAACAAAATTCCCCTAAATAAATGTAAGTCCATGACCGATCATTTCTGCTCCTTGTACGATAGTTAATATTATCATTATTATGGTTTATTGAAATGCATTTATATTAAATTTACTTAAAACAGATCGTAAAAAATTTAATTTTAAATAACAATAATGGTAATAATTCGGTTCAATTAAATAATAATGTACACAATATATGCACAACATATGTAGATCATGTAATACGAAATTTCTGGGCGTTTGCACAGATCAAGTTTAACTGGATAGAGCAATAAATATGATAAGTAAAAAATTTGCGTCAGAATATTCCATTTTTAGAAGTTTAAAGACGGTTTTGTATAAAGAGGACATGGAAATGATCTATCATTCTTTGCCTATGACATATTCTGGGGGAAAACTACTCACGCAAAAATAGTTATAAGTCTTTAAAAATGTTATGAGAATTTTATGTAACGTTAGTTGTTATACTGTGTGGTTAGTCAACCATGGTCAGCAGGATGAAATACATAAATCATCAACCTAAACTAGAGCAAATACAAAAAAAAAAAAATTCACCCAGTTTGTTTTCAAGGTTTTTACTTGGTTTCGGTTAGCTAGCTCATTAATGAAAATTCAGCTAAATAGATAATCAGCTGCACCTTAATTATTTGTCTTGAAAAAACAATATAATAATAGTAAATCTAATTTAAACAGTACTGACATACGAATTTCTGGTATCTGCTCTCGTTTAAACTTAAAAAAAAAGTGTCACAAAATTAAGTTGACATCACTGCCAAACGTTTAAACTCTTTATTTCATAAAACTCCCACTTTAAATGTAATTTTAGCAAAAGTTAATAATGACAAAAACAACAAGATTTTCCAGTTTCTACACGACATCTGGTTTTCCATCATCGACTTCATAATCATCAAAATTGCCCCAATTACGTTCTTTTCTTCAGACAAACGGTACTTCTATGGACGAAACATCATGTTTTATCGGTAATAGCTATAACGATTAATATGTAGCCTATGTGATGATAATTATTTGTTTGCGAATTACCTATGACTGCTAATCTAATGGATTTATGCCAACGTAGTATGTGAACTGTTTCATATTTTAAAGTAATATAAAATTTTGATTAAATGCAACCTTTGAAGCTTAGTCTTAAACCAATAACAATTACATCAATTTAAAAAGTGTAAATATAATAATCTAGTACTCAAAATTATGAAGCAGTACATCTCCCGAACTTCGTAACGCGGCTGCGATCTGGCAACAGCGCGTGCCATAAGCGCTGTACTTCAATCTAAGGTTGGGACGCTCTATAGCTAGGCAACAGTGAAAGTAGTTGAGTGGAGATTGGAAATATTTGGTCAGCACTTAAACAACGATGTACTGAGTGTTGGTGAGGATGGCAAGAAATTTGTATGCAACAATAGCAGAATGCAAAGGGCGGATAAAACGGGAATACTTGGAGAAACACCCGCTAGCGATAATGTCCACTAGGCTTCGTGCAAAATAACACGAGAATCCAAATGAGCGTATGCAAATAATACAAATCGTGAACATTTCGTTACAAATGCAGTGGCATAGGGGTACAGTTCATAAACTCTTTGGTGGATCAGTAACCACGAACTGAACTAGAATAGTGTAGTTTTCTTAATTTTTTGTAGAGGAATGTGTAAGTACCGGATTCATGACGAAGCTATTTCGTGGATTTAAGTATCTCGTCGCTCCTCCATCGTAGGGCTTCACTTCATGTCATTCTTCAAGGTTAGGCAGACGCCTACGAGTGCCCACTCAGATGTCTGCTCTACGAGTGTGATGATCTACCCTCGAGTACCCTCCCCACACGCTATTTATTTATGGTATTATGTGTTAAATTCATGGTTCGTAAATTATAAGATAGAGTTCGTTTAGTTCTACCCTGAGGAATACGCGGCCTAATAAACTTTAGGCAAAAAGCAATAAATTTGAATTTAAATTCAGTGGAGATATTTGGTAAGCTCTTAACTTGAAGGTATTTGGAGCTAGCGAGGATGATGTTAGATGAAAATGGAGCAATGGCGGAATGCCAGAGGGGAGGAACGCGAGTTTCTTGAGAAAACCTCTCGTACAACGACAATGTCCGTCACGCCTTCCAGTTGTAGAAGTAGGGAGTGACCCCGCCGGTTCTCGAGCCCAGAAACCCTGGTCGTAGAGATAGTGGAAAACGAGTGATGTGAACTTTACGCTACTTTCACTTTCTGTAACATCTGAAGGAACTCTATGAAGTAATTTAACGTATGAGTAGGTTCGGAAAATAACGCAGAATTATAATTAACTGTAAGAAAGTGGCAAAAATGTGAGGAATAATTAATTTATATGTCTCCAGCATTATTTGTTTAACGATGTTTCAGAAATTACTTAGGGTTTATGCTAAATGCACAAAATAATACTTATAAAACATTTATAGGACACAACCCGATGAATATCGAACCTCTCAAAATCTTAACTTACATCATCAGTATACAGAAAATAAAGTGTGTTATGCTGCACACGTACAAAAATAATGAAACTGCTTAAAATTAACTACACTGAATGCATAAATGATTTTGTATAGAAAACACCCCCTTAATGCAGTCCAGTGTTCAAGGATTATTTCAGTGACTGGTACCACTGACAACTGGTTGTTAAATCTATGCATCGTTTGTTGCTCGATTTAAAGTTATTCCTGCATTTTCGCCAAATATTCTTTCCTTACTGGAAATTTGTGTAGAAAATTAAAACAAAACTAAGTAAATAATCAATCTACCAGTGTCTCACCACATCTGACACGTACAGTCTGAATGAATTGTGAACAACGCACAAGTTTACTTGTTTCAGTATTTTTCCAAACAGTCATAGCCGTCATATATCAGATGTCTTAGACATGATTTAAACAATCACATTACAATTTTTCATTTACTGGTGGACCATCTTAGCTTAATACCAATAACTTCTTCAAAGCTTATTTATCTCTTGTATACGAATCAAGTTATTTCTCTTTTAAAATATATATTATTGCATAGCCAAATTCGTAGCTACACAAAACTAATTTACGATTATCCATTTGTGTTTCTCGATATGGAACATGTATATCCAACTGCATTAGTAGTACCTTTATAAAATATAAAGGGAATAAATTGTTGTTAGACCTTATGCGTTTTACAGGCTCTAAATAAAAATATAGGTCAAGCTCGTGACAGATTTGCTATGCTACTTTTGTCGAACCTAGAGTGAAATACTTGGTTTTTTAAGCAAATAAAAATATCGACTTTAAAATATCAGCCAAATCATCACATCAAATGAAAGAGTAACCTTATACCACAATTTTCAGAGTCCACAAGATTTCAGCTTCATTCATAATTCGCTACTTTGAATTTTCGTTTTGAAATTCAACTGACTTGTGTTTACTTGCAAATGATTGTGTGGTTAATGCTGTTTACCAGTGTCTCTAGTTTCAGATACTGATTTACAAAAATAGCATTGAATTTTGAAATAATTTTTATTGTCTTTAACATACCATGACGTATTTGTGTTTACATTTACATATTTCACTGTTAAACATCTCAATGCTGTAGGTATTACGAGGCATTACATAGATACAAAATTGTAAATAGGCCGATGAAAGGAAACAAACACCACGCAGTGAGTGTTGTGAATTTAATGTAAAGAAGCGTAAAATAAGGAATAAAGACAAGTTTAAAACTACAATTCTTGAATAAATCTGCAAGAAAATGCTACATCAGCTTGGGTTACAGCAAGCTGGAGCATGTTACGTATCCGTAAGTTTAATTTTGCTAGTATGTCATGAAGAAAATATGGTACAAAATAAAAAAATATAAGAAATACAGGACAATATAGGACACACGCTGGAAATATAGGACGAGTGGGAAACACAATTATTATTTTATTAATAATTTTTGTCGCAAGTGTCGTATATGTGAAACTTAGGCTTTTTAGCTCCATTTACACTCAACGTCTGGTGCGAGTAATTCCCTTATCGAAATACTTGAATTCGCAAGCGCCAAAAGGTCGTTGCAAAGTGTAGCGATTAGGGCAAGGCTTGGAGAGATACACAGCCATGGAGTGAAGTAGGGAGGCGGGCACAAAGAGATTATACTCTGTTTATTTTAAAAATAAAAAACACTTCTGTTTAAATAGCACCGCTGCTCCCTTTCACGCGAACTAGAACTAGCGACGTTTTTATTCGCCTGCGATAACACGCGGGAGCAGGACAAAAGGGAAAACCTTAATCCCAGTTCATTCACTATGTTCAGTTCTTCGGACGGACGCCAGGGTGTCCTGGGGAGGGGAGGGGGGCAGCCAGCCCCCGTCCTCATCCTTCTGCCATTCGCGCCCCCTTCTCCCGCGCCGGCCAATTTTGCCGGGCGCTGCCCCATTGTTCCGTGCCAGGGTATTTACAGTCGGGACGGGGTAAAAAAAGGAAGCGGGCGAAGTGCACGTAGTGGCGGGCATTGTGCGGGATTAGACATTGGATTACAGTTAAATGGATGTGCAGTCAGATCTGCACCACGCCCCCATCCCGGCTGGCCCAGCGGCGGGACGTCACAGCCATCTGCTCGCCCGGCGCGCCGCGTACAGTCGCTCGCGATAACGCCGTCCTCACAGTAAGCCCACCTACATTCCAGGCCACGTCAGTGCACAGCTTCCCTCACTGGCAAGTGTCACAGCTATACACGTTTTAAATTATGTCACAAAATAGCTAGAACATTTCGTGCCAACGCTTTGCGTCTTGTATGATTGGGCGACGGCCCATAGCTGTTTACAGACAACTCTCGAATGTTTGGCAGTGGCGCTCTAGTATTAACACGAGCCCAGTCAAATATATACTAATCAGTAACGAAACAGAACTACGGATTTTAAAACAAGACATTGAAGCCTAGAAAAAAGTAATTTTTCCCCAATAATATTTTAGCAGACGAGAAGGGGGAAGGGGTGGGGGTTATGCATTCTTCAGTAAACCGATGTATTTAACTAACTAGTGTTTTCATACAGACTTACCAGTATCAGCAGCAACCAAACTAATAGTAAATCCACTGTGGACAACTGAACGGTTGGAATGTGGAATTGTATTCCATAATGTGTTGGTGTGAATATTTTTTGGTATGGACATTAACACCGTCTCGGTAACACGTTGAATTTGCTTTCGGGAGGATCCGGGTTCGATCTCCGGTCCTGTCTATCCTAATGTCGGTTTTCCATGGTTTCCCTAAACCGCTTCAGGCAACTACTGGGATGTCTCCTTAACATGACCGATGTCTCTCCCAGTTCTTGTTCTTGTGTAAAGTGGGTACTTACCTTCTCTAATGACCTAACTGATGACGATATGTTAAGCGCAATAAAAAATAACACCAGTTCTGTGAATACTAAATCAAGTTTAAAGTGAAGCTCTTTAGTCTAAAAATATGACAGATTTTACTATTGAAACAGAGTATGACACAAAATAAAATTTAGAATGTGACGGAGCCGCAATTACCGACCAGCTGCTCGAATATTAAGCAATATCAGTACTCGCCATCTTATAATTAATTTTCCGCCGTAAGACACATACGAGGAAGTTTAACTAAACTTTCCGCCTTACATTCCACAGATATTACCATCTTCTCTTCAAATAGTTCACCTTCAATACATTTCTCAACTTTCGACTAGTAAGGACCGCGGTAGCCGAATGGTCAGACTACTCGCCTCCCACAAAGACGATCCAGGTTCGATTCCCGGCCAGCAGGATCAGTGAGAATTGTGCCGGACGATGCCGTCGGTTGGCGCGTTTTCTCGGGGATTTCCCGATTCCCCCGCCATATCATTCCGGCACCGCTCCATACTCACCTCATGTCAACCCCCCCCCCCCCAGCGCTAAAGAACTGGACCCTAGCGCTGACCAAAATCTCTCACTCACTTTTGACTAGTAACCATCCAGGGGAAGAAAGTAATTTCCCCCCCCCCCCCTACGGGTGGTTATATATATAGAATCAATGTCAACTGAACACAGTGTACGAAGTTATGCCTTCTGCTTTGCGATGCCTAAAACATAATAAAAGATTTGTAAGCCAAGTTATGAGCAGAGGGTCCATTTATAAGACCGGGAAATTTGGAGGTTTCTTAAATGGTAGACACTGATCGCATGCAGTAAGTCTCGAATCATAACGATCAGGCAGCTAGAGGGTCTGAACCGATGACATGTCAACTCCCGTACATGGCACCAAATAGTATTATCGCCAAGTCAGGGAGATAGTTCATTCGGAGTCTACCAAGGGAAGTTCGCTCCATCACCTTCACACTTTATGTGCGTAACTGTAGGAAGTAAATCTTGGAGGCTGAAGTTTATTTGGAACGACGTGTACTGTGATCCTATACCCCCTTCACCATTGCGGGTATGCTGAGTGGCTGGGAGATTGCGAGGGGAGGGGGTGTATCAAAATCAGGGCGCGTGCGTCGCTGCGTCATGGGGCGTATCTCCCGCCGAGGGGACACATGTGCGTGGGTCCCGAGCACTTCACCCTCGCCTGACGAATATTGATTTGGCCCAGTGCTCCACTGCACCCTGACGTTCATTTCCACCCCCTTCAGCAGCACAACAACCCCCCCGCCCTGGGGAGCCATTTCTCTGCTCTTATGCTCGTTGCACTTGTCTGCCTCGACTCAACTGCGACGTAGTATGGTAGGGTGATGCCAGGCTGTGTTGCTATAGGGGTTCCACGTCTGAGCTCTCCAAGTAAGGTTAATTATGTTACACATTACGAAGCTCACTGTTATTAACTTGGCAATTGACAATCTTTGCAGCTGCTTGCGCTGATATTGGTAAGAGGTCAACTTACTCTGGCTGTTGCGGAGACAACTTGGTCTATCCGCAATGTTCGGTTTTGCACTCGAAGTTCTCTCCATTAACCTCAGCGTGAAATAGACCTCTTGCCGGTGCTGTTGCTACAAGTGGAAGGAATTGTCACTTGTCACACTCTTCCGTAAGAAATATAATTGCCTGCCTTACATGTAGTAGAATAAGCCTTACACCAAGTACATTGTCATGGCATATTTTGCTCGTACTTATCCTGCCATTTCATTACCATTTTTTTTTTTTAAAGTTCGACTCCTCTGGTCGAGGAATATGCCAGATTTCTTCTATATTTGTTGGAATTAAACAAAAAACAAGTCATAGTACATGGTCAAAAAACGAGAGTCATAGTAAATTGCTTTGGATCAAAATAATACATATGGTCAGGACTTTAAACGAAGTAATCTTTTAGGAAACATTTGACATAAATACATATTCCAGGCACCACAAGGCTTTGAATGAATAATACGTGCAAGAAACATATATTATGCGATGGTGCGGCAAAATTTCATGGACCGTTGTCGCTGCATATACACAGGATATCCCTGTATAATGTTCGAAGCTCTTCGTGACGTTGTAGTGACGCAAATACCAGGAAGTACTAGTAAACTGACCCACAAACTGTGGTCCTCGAGGGTCGCAATTGGCGTTGAAATAGCAAGAAATCGCTGTAGTGGTGTCAACCAATGCGTCAAATGGGTCGAACTGACAGTCCGGGGAGCAGCGGAGGTCTGTCGATCGCATCGCTCCAAGGAGATTCCAATTCGATGTCCAGTCGGGGTCACTCCTAGGGTCACACGTGTGGGACCCGTATGATGTGATGATACCGAAAATAGACGGGATATAATAGGGAACTGCAGTTTCCTCTGACCTTTCACTCCGGGCCAGCTCCATTATCACCTCAGTCACCCTTATTCGAAGTTATTGCTATTTCTATGTTATTTTAACGTGATTTGCGACCCTCATAACCACAAATTGTGTGTATATTTACGGATTCTCCCATCCTCGTATTTGCATAGCCTATAACATGTCGAAGAGCTTTAACGTTATTCAGGGACAGCCTGTAGGGACTGGAGGTCGACAGTTAAAACAGTTAATTCGTTCTGTGGAGGTAAGTTATTTTAATAAATTATTTATATAAGTAAAAATTAATTTCTGATCATTACTTTTGAGTGTCTGCTATTATCTGTTCAATTTGGACTCTTTAAGATCACAGACACCCTGACTGTTAAGATAACTTCCATCTGGAGACAATAAAGGTTAGGAGGCTAACCGACTGAAACCGAGCGAGATGGCGTAACGCTATCGTGTCAGCCTTGCATTCGGGAGGACCAGACCCGGGTTAGACTCCTGGCACCGGCCATCCTTACTTCAGTTTTTCCGTTGTTTCTCAAAATCGTTCAAGGGAAATACTGGAATAGTGCCTTGGCAGAGACAATGGCTGAATTCTCTCCCATTACTTGTCATGTTGTGTAGTTGTGCGTAACTGTTGTCTCTCTTTGTCGACGAAACGTAATGTCCCCGTAAATAAAAACATACAACCGACTAAAATATTTCATTTCAGACATTTTTGACGGACTTTTTTCTCATAAAAACTTGCAAATGCTCAAAACTGCGTAAAGTTGTTTAAACGTTAAACATTTTCTCACCAATCACATTATTCTTGCCATAATTAAAAGTTTTTAAAATGTGTCCCAGGAGCTTTCAGTTTAATAATGTCTACTTTCTTCAAGCTCCTCGTTTTCAAACCAGATCACGTGATAATAATTGCTTCCTTTTGTGTATCTCATGAAGTTGTCCCAAGTTAGGAGACTATTCATCGTAATATTTTGCGGCACTTTCTGAGTAGTTTCTTTACGAATTGTATTACAAATTAACGAGTTAAATTTTTGTGCTGGTTCTGCTAGTCAGAGGGGGCTACTGTGGTCGAGGGGTCAGACGTTTCGCCCCCCACCTAGGCGAACCGGGTTCGATCCACATCGGGTTCGAGAAACGTGGCGGGCTTTGCCGTTGGCCAGTGGGTTTTCCCGGGGCACTCCTGTTTCCCCACCTCTCATTCCGTCGCTTCTCACACATCTCACTTCATCTACTCTTCTGGCCGGCGGATTTTCTTGGAGCACTCTCGTTTCCCTTCTCATTCCGTCGCTTCTCCATATATATCTCACCTCATTCATTCTTAAGTTCGGCGGGTGACAGACCTGGCTCTATAACCGAGCAGTTGGCCCAACCTTCACCTCAACCTTCTTTCATACACACTGTGACCTGTCATAAGGGGAGAAAACATTGTGGATTTCATTTCTCATTTCATTTCTTCATTAATTTCATTTCTGCTAGTCAGAGATATCACGAAGCCAAAAACAATATGGTGTGGTAACTAAGCTTCTTATGTTTAGAAAAATGACCTAAAGGCAGAGAAATTTCATGTTAGAGGTAGCATTTAAAATTAATACTATGGATACGAACACTGGCATGCGCGTAACTGGAGTTATACACATCCTATTAGCGCGGTTACCAAGACTTATAGTGTTTTTTAATCGTTAATATTTCAATGTTATTACGAAATAAATCGACGATTTATCATTGTGACAGATAAATAAATAAATACATATTTTAAAAGAAATCAGCGCTTGGACAAATGTTGAAATGTCTTCAAAATGTAAAGCTGTGTCATAAAATTACAAATAATCACTATGGTATAATCCAGCCCCCTTATCAAGGTTTCTTGTGTCGATGCGCCGTCAACTGAACTGTTTACATTTTATTAATTAGGCCACTGATGTTATATACTCTAATCATTGTTCTTCTCGTAGCAGTAAAATTTAAGTTAATATTGAGAAAAAAAATTGATTTTTGAGATCGACAAATTTAAAAGTGATCCATAGAACCTACGATGACGCATCAGCTGTAGTTGAATTCACCCCCTCTTAATGCGACTAAAGTTAATAACTAGACTCACTTAGTATTGCTTCTCACTCTAATTCCACTTATTCATCAATCGGTATCAGCTGGCAGTCTAGTGAATAGCACGGTGTGTAAAATCACCGGTACATCTTTATGTTTGGAATAGTGACTCTGATCTCTAGTCTCCTCTGTCTTAGATCTCCGGCATCATCTCAATCCCAGATAGCCGGAAATATTTCGTATACGGATCCTCGTGTTAGGAGAGTTACAATGCTTATACTGTAAATGTGCAGGTTTCAGAAGTACTCCCGCTTACGTTTTCTATTATGCCATTGCTTACTTCACGTCTCAGTGCACATACTCAGTCTACAGTCAACAGACTGCAGTTAGCGTCAGATTCTTTCATCCGTGTTCTTCGCCTGCCTAATGGCGCGATAGACGTGCATGTTTTTCATTTTAGTTTTGTTTTACAATGTGAACAGACAGTATATACGCTAAATTGCTAGTTCCAGGAAAGCCCGTAATCCTCTAGTAGCATTGGCAATTCCATGTTCTGGTTTCACTTCGATGCAAATAACGCTTTTGGACCTTGAGATTCCGGAATAAAACTCTTGGTACGTGCAGTTTTCGGTAGTAAGTATGGTTAAACTTGGTTCCTGAATACATCATAAAGACTACTCAAATCAAGAACTCTGTTTTGGAAATGTACGTACACATTTTAAGTTTTTTAAACTGTAGGCTACAAGGGGCCGCGGTGGCCGAATGATCAGATCATTCGCCTCCCACCACGGCGGCGGGGTCGGTCCCCGGATTTTCGCAGGTAGGTGGGAATCGTGCCGGATGATGCCGTTGGTCGGGGGGTTTTCTCGAGGATATCACGTTTCCCCGCTCCTTCATTTCGGCACCGCCTCATACTCACCTTATGTCACCCTTCACAAGCGCTGAAGACCTCGATGTTAAGCGTTGACCAAAATCTCTCACATACGTTAGCTGTGAACTAAATACATTTGAGATAGTATTTAAAAAGGTCTCAATACTGAAGCGAATGCAGTTTTATTCATAATACAGAACATAGTTTAATTTATATAGACTACTGACGCGTATATTTTTATTTAAATTTTAAAATTATTGTACACTGTTTTAATGATAGCAACTAAAACACTTCTATTTTGATTTATCATTATGTTACGAATCACTGTGCTAGAAAGAGAAGTATATTTTATTGGTCATTCGGGATGAAGTGAGAAATAAAAATAACTTTCGAAAAATTTCACTAGCCGTAACTGCATATAATACAACATTAACTATAGTCGCCTTACTGCTTGTATGGTTGGCAGCGAAATGACGCAATATAAATCTGTGTAATTTCCTATTTAAATACAACAATACTGAAACAAAACCTACTAAAATCGACAATTGCATTTAATATAATTAATTAACTATTTTGTCAATCTATATACACATGTACCGACTACACAATTTATCTTACACTCACAAACATCAAGTGACGTGTCCAGCGAGGTTAAACATTTCCCGTCGTTAAACTTTACGCACGAAAATATAAGAATTGGCTGATAATAGAACTTTAGCAGTGCTTTATTGAGTGCTCACTTTATCCCGAACCGCCTACAAAGATATCGCACTTTAGAGGCACGCGAATGTTGGTCATTATTAACGCTAATGCATTGTAAGCTTTACGCGAAGCGGAAATATAAATAATTGCCAGAAAATACTCAGCTCTTTGCTTTCAGGGGAGTTTGGTTAGAAGTGATCAAAATAATTCAGCGGACTGAAGGAGTTCCGGAGAAGGGATTTAGTTTGATGGTATGAACGAGCTCGAGAAACAAACCGAAAGAGTTATGGTTGCCACAGAAAATTGAAGTTGAATCCCTTGGTTTATATTATTTTCGATTTCGGAGTACAATACTTTATTTCTGTGATCCTTATAAACTTACATATAAATACTCTACTATAGTTGGACGTAGTCATCTCAACCTCCGGCATGAAAATACTCGTTTCTCATATACTTTTTTTTAGAAAATAATTTTAAAAATTTTAGAGAATCTATGCATATTTACAGTTTACATACAACAGCAAATACCAATAATAATTTTAAAAAGTAATATTTTAATAAATTAAATTATAGAGAAAATATTTTTTTCTCCACGTTAATAATGAGAAGTAACACACGTTCAGTTCATTTACGAAAAAAAAAATAAACTTATCTTCTCAGAAAAATATAATTAGATTAAATCAAAATATGCACCATCTTATTTCAAATAACACTTCCAACTGGTACATTATATGTCATTGTATACAATGAACTAAGTTCCGTAGCACTAGTAAATAAAGTCGTGGCTGTAAATCCAAGAGACTATGCTTACAAACAGTCCAAATTGTTTCACGATAAATGTGTAGTTTGATAAATTATACCTCGCTGTATTTGAGGAAAATTGTGTTTTAATTAATTTGTGCCGTAAAATGCGAAAGTTTCAGACAACTGTTTTTCTTCATTGTTGTCATATCTCCTTCCTGAAAGTTATTCTTGAAATGAGACTTTCTAGGTCACGCAAGAAGTCTTCACACTTTGGAAGATAAATCGCCGAAAATAGTTATAATTCAATTAAACGTGTTAGGTAAGTTGTCGTTTGGCGTCTGTATAAAGCTCCCTAGTAATAAAAGAGACCCAAGTTCATAGATATACCAGAGAACTGGCGTTTTTCACTGCTAAAGTTATATATCGTTATGTAAACAGGCGGTACTAAAGCGGTATAACCTCTCCTGCACATATATTTGACTTAATCCTTAAGTTTTTATCCAACAAAATGTAACCATTAAGGAGTGGGTCCAGCTCTAAGTTTTTTGGTAAGCCTAATTCTTCAACAGTTCCTATGTCCTCACCCAAAGTAGAATAAGGGGGTCCGGGGCTCTCCCCCGGAAAATTTTGTTTTTTAAGTTGCAAAATTGTGCTATTGTTTCCTAAACAAAAATTTTAATATATCAATTTAAAATTTCGTCATATTTTAAGGATAAACTATACATAAAAGATTTTAAAAAGGGTTGGCAATGTCCCCCCCCCCCATCCCGGATCCGCGTCTGTAACCATTATTGACGAATTATCTCGCCCAGAGGCTTCTCTTAACTGTTATAATCGTATTGTTGATCGTCTATGTCATTCTCCTTAGAGGAGAACGTCAGTTATTTCGAACGGAACTCAGACATTTGTAAAGAAACTGAATTATATCATTAAAAAAATTTTCACCATTCTTTCATCTAATTCCGAATGCATGAAAGGGAAAGAGGGGAGGGGGGATCTAAATTATTCATATGTGTTCAGGCGCAGCATTTTCTTATCGAGTAAGAAGAAGTATGATTAGATATTTTTATTTGTTGTTTTAATATCATGCGACTCATTCAGTTAGGATTCTGATATTTCGTTGTTCATCGCGGATCTTCACGCCCGGGACAGAATGGTTCAAATAAAGCTCTTAGAGCGGAATTTCTACATGTAGACAGAATCATTCTTTTAAAGATGCAGCTGAGTGCACAGACGTGGTCATTGGATCACCATCAAGCACTCAGCAAAAACCGTGTGTCGGCCAGGTAAGAGGGTTGCCACCAACAGTAATAGAGCCCTGCAAAGCTGTGTGCTGTGGACCGCCGTGCGATTCGGAGAGGTGGAGAGAGAGAGAGAAAGAGAGAGAGAGTGTGTGTGTGTTAGTAGTAGTAGTAGAGAGAGAGAGAGAGCTGCCCTAAAGTGGCTTGTCATCGCCGTCGGCCTTTGACCGGCCGCGTGCACAGCAGCGCCCAGTGAAGGGCGTCTGATCAGGTTAGTTGCTCGGATTAGCTGCATGTTCACAGGCTCGTGTCCTAGGGAACAGAGTGGCTGTTAGGAGTCGATGGGAGGTTTCCGATACTGCTTATCCGCCCTCCTCCCTGGCTGCGCGGACCCAAGCCTCCCATGCGCCTTCTTCACAATGGGCCTCATCGGATCTTGATCGGCGACCCCTTCCTCCCCTGGAAGGGTGGAGGGGACGGGTGCCCAACCACCACCCCAAGGACGCACCCCCTAGCGGGAAACACGCGCCATTATTCACCCACATCGGGTCCCCTCTCCGACCGCCAACCGTGTCCTCCTAGTGTCGGGAGATCTCCAGGGTGCAGTTAGGCGGAGCGGGATCTGGATCTCGCGGCTAGCCCCTTGTGACCTCATCTGGGAGACGCCCTGCTCCCCTCCACACATCAGCTCATACCCCTTCGCAAACACACTCTTCGTCGCAAATCACGCTACCACAACACTGTTCTGCTCTGGTCAGCTCAGAGGTGACCAGCTGGCACTAATATGTACAGGACTGTGTTGGTAAGCAATGCGAACACTTCTACAGATACCAATACTGCAGTTATAAAGGTGAAGGAACTGTACTGATCCTTTACGATACACCGCTTAGAATCTTGTACTTTAGAACCGTTTAAAAAAAGTTTTTCTACCCTTCACAGAGTGTTTGGTTCTTTTCGTTTAGGACTGGACTCGTCTGCCGGAGCTCTTGACAGAGAACCAAACTAACAATGTCACGAACGGTTGCAGTTAAAAATTTGTAAATTTTTCGTTTCACTAAATTAGTAAACTAATTCCTTAATTAAAAACAACACGCACTGTACAATCATAGCCAGACGTTCCGATATCGCTTCACCACTGTGGACAAGTGCAATATGCAGTTTAGAGGGAGCAATTTGTGGCATTGTCATCGTCTGTTACGATTCCCAAATGCGAAAATCTCCGAATATGTGACATTCACATCGGCTGCACCACACACACACACACACACACACACACACACCAACACACACACGCACGCACACATACACACACATGAACAAATATAAATATAAGCTCTGCAAACGTGTAGATTGACATGGTTGGGGCGCTATATGAACGCCAGTGGACACCTGCAGAAACAATGTATCAAACGGCTTAATGTACAAACATCTTCAGTTAAGCGACTTATCATATATTATATGTATATATATGATGAGTCAGGACGGAGTGTGTTAATTTCGTGTGGTGATAGCTCACAGAAAACTATGTCGAAAATGTGTTTTCAATTTGTTCCTAAAGTTGTGAGAATTGTGGGAGTAATCCTATCCTGAAAATAGACTTTCGAATTACATTTCAATTAAAAAAACTATTTAATGGTAAATAAAGAAACTTTGTACAGTGTCTTTGAAATGACTTAACTTCATTCTTAGTAGTTTAGTTTGGTAATGTCATTGGTCCATCATTGTTCAAATGGGGCACGACACTTTTCTTCTGCTTCTAACTTCGGAACACTTCTGCAATTCATGTTCTACTACACAATATTAAACAGACGATCAAGGTTAATAAAAAAGGCGTCTTGTCGAAAGTTGCTAGTGTTAGCAGTTTTCGAGAAAATCAAATGTAAACTTAATGTTTTTTTTTTTTTTTTTTTTTTTTTTAATGCGTGAAACATATGCAGGCATTGCGACTTCCTTGCGAGGCGTGTAACCGAACTAGGCGTGTTGCAATATTGTTGCGACGGATTTATCATGTAATATTTGTTACACGGATGGCGTAAAAGTAGGTGCATAGTACTGTAAAGCTGTTACACTATGTGGGCAAGGAAACTACGCTATTTAAATAAAACCCACATGTTTATGACAATATTCACAACGTTTTACAAAAATCTTCGTCCAGGTAAACCCTTTGTTACTAGTGACAATAAATTATTCACTGTCTGCATACCAACTGACACATTTTGTAACATCACTAATAAAATATTTTTCATCACTGCATGGGGTACCTGTTTTTTATAATGGCTACGACACACTAATTGGACTAAAGCGATTTACGTTCCATTGTCAGAGGGATTACCTGGATGTACGATTTTGTGAAACGTATTGAACATTGCCATGAACTTATAGGTCTTATTTAAATAGTGCAGTTTCTTTGTCCACATAGTGCAGTACAACTGCTTTACAGGACTATGCGCCTACTTTCACCATCCGTGTAACAAATATTAGATGATAAATCCGTCGCAACGATATTGCAACACGTCTATTAGTTCGGTTACATGCCTTGCAAAGAAGTCGCAATGCCTGCATATGTTTCAGGCGTTAAAACAATACATTAATTTTACATTTGATTTTCTTGTAAACGCTAACTCTAGCAATTTTCGACAAGACTACCTTTTTTTATTAATCTCCCTCGCCTGTTTAATATTATGTAGTAGAACATGAATTACAGAAGTGTTCCGAAGTTACAAACAGAAGAAAAGTGTCGTGTCCCATTTGAACAATGATGGGCCAATGACATTACCAAACTAAACTACTGAGATTGATGTAAAGTCATTTCAAAGACATTGTACAAAGTTTCTTTATTTAATATTGAGTAGTTTTTGAAATATGAATTAAAATGTTATTTGAAAGTCGATTTTCAAGGTAGCATCACTCCCACAATTTTCACTTTAGGAACAAATTGAAAAGCGCATGTTCGACAAATGGTTTTTCGTGAGCTATCACCACACGAAATGAACACACTCCGACCTGACTCACCCTGTGTGTGTATATATATCTATATAAATAAATAAATAAATAAATAAATATATATATATATATATATATATATATATATATATATATATAGAGAGAGAGAGAGCTATAATGTTCTGTGTTTACCGGGCTACCTACCGCCCCTGGTCTCTGTTTTCGCCATTTTTTGTAGGAATTACCATACTCTGATACATGAAAGAAACGTGCTCAATTTCATCTCTTGTAACACCTAGTTGTTAGTTTGTAACCGTTGTTCTGTGACAACCTGTATAGCTAGAAAAAGAAGTTAGATTTAAGATGGTCTCGCTGTGAAAAAACTTGTGACGGGCAATAAATGTACAGAGGCGTTTGGTCTATTACTCACACATCGGAGCAGACATGTAGATAACCCTTCGAGACTGACATTCAACAAAAAAGTGTGATGCTGACAGTAAGAAATCGACGACCAAGGACATCAAAAAGACGAATATTACCACTGTCTAGAATTAACTGAAATCGTTTGTCTTTGTCCACTCTCTCATTAAGGAGTGAATACATTTTTTACATTACCATGCAATAGTGTCTACTAATCCTTTCATAATAAAACCGACTATAAGATTTCCTGCTTTCTCCTCACCTAATGAACGACCTACGTGATTCATCACATGGCCACTAAATCAAACAGAAACTGAACATAATGAAAATGTTCCTACTAA
Source organism: Medauroidea extradentata (assembly GCA_003012365.1). NCBI lineage: Eukaryota > Metazoa > Arthropoda > Insecta > Phasmatodea > Phasmatidae > Medauroidea > Medauroidea extradentata. The sequence goes on from PNEQ01032859.1 coordinate 66,908, forward strand.
AGTTAACTGAATTAGTTGGAAACGTAGAGCAATAAAATGGAAATCTCCAGGTGGCGGGTGTTTTATAGACGAACTGCCATTCGTCCTTCAAATAAATTTACAGCTAATTACGACTTTTTTTTTACTTCGCTCACCATGAGACTGGGGCAGGTTCACTAAAGGTTATAGACGAGTTCCCGAGATGGTAGCGTGAGGATGAGATAAAGATAAATACATACGCATCGAATAACCAATATTTTACTAAGTTGCAATCCTAAAAATTCATTGTTATATGAATTAAAATATGTTTCGTGCTAAAAAAAAAAAAGAATTTTATAAATTGTGCCACTTCAAGTTTGTTTAAAAATGGTTTCTAACCGAAGGTTGCTGAAGTTACGGGCATACATACAGATAACAAATAAATGAAATGAAATAGTAATTCATTGTAATTGTGTATCTTTGCTTACGAATGTAATTAATTATTATTTGTAAATTGTTACATAACTGTTTGTATTTGTTATGTATAATTAAAATAATTTTACTGTGAAGATGGCAGTGGACGAGGCCTGCAACTTCACAATCAAAATTGTTTTAAATTTCGTATTCTGATGTTGGATTTTTTTGAAGAAGCAATTCTTGCCAACTTCAGACGTCTTCTGTGAAAAAAGGTACTCATCATTTAGCGTTATAACACTCTTTTTATATGCTCCCTGGGGAGAATCACCGCTCGACCACGGAAATCAATCTCGTCTTCTATCAGTCGAAAAAAATTCGTATTTTGAGCAACGTAAGTGGAATTCTCGATTGGAAGATGGTGTCAGTTGAATCAATTTCGCTTGGGGGTGACGAGACAATATTCAAAGCATCGTCACAGTTAGGCCTATATCATTTCAACCAATATTAGTCAACAAGTTCAAATATGGCTCTACATTTGTATTGTTTTCTTTCATTCATGAGATAAATACAAAACTGACATGAATTGGTATTCGATATTTTATGACTTCCTAATATTTGTAATTACATACACGAATATTAAAGTGAAGATTTGTTTGGGTGAGAGAGAATTTGGTCAGCGCTTAACATCTAGGACTTAAGCGCTGGTGAGGGCGAATATGGAGCAGCGCCGGAATGAGAAGGGTGGGGGAAACGGGAGATCCCCGACATAAACCCGCCAACCAACGGCATCGTTCGACACGATTCCCACGCGCGAAAATCTGACGACCGGACCTCGTCGGGAATCAAACCCGGATCACCTTGGGGGAGGTGAGTGGTCTGACCATTCGGCCACAGCGGCCCCCGATTTCCCCAGTTAAAGGATTTTTCAAAATCGAAATTTTCTGGTTCCTTGACCTATAACATTCAGAGCCTATCAGAGAATTGTATTGCGTGAATAGGATCATTTAAAATTCGATTTCATGTTGTGTAGTTGTTCAACGCCGTAACAGGCGCAGAGTTAGAGAAGGCGTTGGGGAATAACTGTATTCATTTGTTTACTGCTGAGGTTTGTGTTGATTGACCGAGATCGTTTCGTCCTCTACAATTCAATTAATGGGCAAAATTGTTTCTGTTCTTCCCGCTTGCCAGTAAAATACAGTGGGAATTAGAGAGCTGTGTCGACTGTAATCAACGGCTGGGTCAGTCGGTAGGCTGGGAACAATTTAATTGGGAGCATTGTGTCTGATTTGCGGCGAGGGCGCGGTTTACAGCCTGACGCCCACTGCGGCGGGCTGGATCTCGGCGGGCGAGTGATGGATGCCCGCGCGAGCCAGGAGCATTGCCCGCCGACGCAACCACCGCGCTATCGGCAGGCGGGATCGACCGATCCGGGCGTGGTCCACCCAACGCTGAGTTATTAAGGTGGGACCACGTGGGCGCCACCTTCTTTATACCCCTTCCCCTGAAAATCATTCCTTTCCTGTACATTAACATGATACAACCCCTGTGGGCATAAGTATCTAGTCGTAACACTCGTCTCTTCCTAGCTCTCGCTGGAGTGCCCCCTGAGGGTCAGCCCGCTCATTACCTCCCTACCTTCCTCTCAGAGACTTGTCGACGAAGACGGATGAGATGAAGGCCGGGCCAGTTGCGGAATACTCATGTAAAACAAACAACTCCAGCGTGGAACCAGTTCAGCCCGAAGCAGTCAACATCTTTATACTGCTGTTATGAATATGTGCTTCATGCCACAATGCTTTTTTATACAAACCTAACTTTTTATGAATGAACAATGCAGCTGTTGAAATGACTGAGTTCAAAGAGTTTTCACACACACCAAGATCCTTGATATAAAACGTTAGGAGACATCGCGTTCGGCGTTTTTTAAGAGAGTCCAATTTATGACGTGGTCTGCAGAACGCTCCGACCACTGATGACTTTCGTAAGTCCGACATGATTAAATTGAATTTTGATCATTGCTACATACACACAATACTTCAAAAATGACCGCGATGGACATTTATATGTAAGCTGAAAGACGCGTAACTAGCAAACGGTGAATAAAATTTGTATTTTATTATGCCATCATTATAAATTTAGATTATAAATAATTAGTTTATAGTTCAAGTCTTATCCAATCATTACAGTTTAACAAGAAATTACTGATATTTAGAGATTATGGTATATCGCGAAAATGTTTTGTGCCAACATAGCCTTGAAAACACTGACACAACGTAGCTGTCTACTGACCAATAACATGCATCAAATATTATAATAGCGGTATTCTTATTGGCTAGGTCAAATAGGGCAGTAGCTCCACGTACAAGGAAAAGCCAGTAATCTTTTGATAAGCTGAACGCACGTTGAAGCCTAGCAAATAGTCAAGTTTTACCGCGATAAACCATCATCTCTACTGATATTTAAGAAATGGTAATGTATACCTGCGTCTTTGAACGAAATGCAGTAAATACCAGGGTGGAATACATGTTTTAAAATGAGTAAATTTTATAGTAAGGGCCAATAAATGAACTAAAATCACATCCGGGAGAACCTGAGGTCGATTCCCGGCTCCGGACATCCAGATTTCTGTTTTACATGGTTTACTGAAGTCGATACTGGAATGGTTCCCAATTCCTCCTTCAGTTCCTGTCCTTGTGTAAAGTAGTGTATGGCCGTCTCTAAGAGCGGATACGTGCAAAGGGAAGCGATGCTAAGCAGCGGCTTCATACAAGTCTTAATTGTCTGTGGAATCATTAGACTAGTAGGTACAGGCGTATCTCTAGCTAGTAGCGTTCAAGGGCCGGGGAACAAAATTCTCCAGTAACACGACTTCAGTAATAGCGAAATACTTTCGTTGGTTGACTCCTGCAGCTATGTCAACGTCACGTGCTCAAGATGTACAGCCTGATCTAAAACCACTTCCCTTGAAACACGACTACGCTTCTCCGATGGACTCTAATGAAGTAGATGGTGACAATACGTTAAGTCCACTTAATAATAAATATATCACCCTTCGATAAAATGTTCGATGGTCAAAAAGCAAGATCGGTGTAACCAACAGGAATGGATTGTCCCATTAACTTCTCTGAGTACTACTGCGTGTCTGACAGCACCGCTCCTAGTGTTACTGATGTAGCCTACGGCGGTGTAGAAGCTGTGTGCGGGCATGGTCCTTACGTATGGAAAACAGGGGGTGGATCTTAGTTTTGGGGGAGGTCCATTCCTTAAAAAATTGCTAATATGCCCACATCCTGAGTCCAGGGGCTCTCCCCTCGAAGAAAAATAGTTTCTAAAATGTAAAATGGTGCTATTTAAGGCGTTTCCTGAACAAAACACTGAATATTCCACTTTAAGAAATCAAAATATTTCGAGTATAAATTATATATAAAAGGTCGGGGGAGGGGAGCTCGCCCCCCTGGTCCCCTGTATCCGCCATAGATGGGAAAGAACGTTGAAATGCTAATGCAATAGAATGTTTGTACTTAAGATGAGTCAGTAGCAAGACTTTTCTGTAGAATCAGCGTTAGCGTGTGTACCAGAATTCTCGTAAATCAATGTTCGGGGAATACGCTTTATATCACGAAATATAAAAAGGTTTGTATCTATAGACGCCACTATTTACTTCAGTTCTACCGTTAGAAAGGATGGCATATCGCGGAAATGTTTCGTGCCAGCATACCCTTGAAAACGCTGTAGTTTCTTGCAACGTGTATGACTGGGTGATGTACACCTGACACGACGTAGCTGTCTGTAGACCAATAACAGACATCAAATATTACAACAGCGGGATTCTTATTGGTTCAGTCAAATACGGTAACAGCTCCACCTACAAGCGAAAGCCAGTCATCTATTGATATGCTGAACGTACGTTGAAACCTAGCAAACAGTCAGGTTTTCCCGCGATAAATCATCTTCTCTACCCATCGTATGTTATTAATGAGATAAATAATAGTGAGCATGGTTAAAAGTAGTATTTTTATTTCTTCGGTGCTCAGTAACAAGTAAAAGTTGAAAGTACACAATTACGTCTGTAGTCCAAACTTTTTATTTTCGACACATGCGATAAGATCATATAGTTGCAAATATAATTAGCGTGTTATTGGACTACAACGAGCCTGGAAGCGTGAGAGCTGTAAGGCTGCCTCTTGCTCACCATGCGCATCATCGACTCTAGACGCGAGCCGCTCTACTTCTCTTAATGCGTCAGGCACATAGTCCTCTTAAGGCTGTTCAGGTGCGATAAATTCATAATTTTTTATTTGTTTGAAATCATGTTACTTTTGTAGATGATACTTGTGAGTAACGTTTGTTCTTACGAAAAAAATTTAGCTCTCATAGTATTCTCATAACTGTGCATCAAAGTCAAAGTTTGCATGTTACGCTGCCATGCAACTAAGTAAAAACCACTTGACTTATTAAAACGAAATAATTCACAGTGAAATGACATGTCATGGGCTACGTAACGAAATATTAAGAAACCTTCCAGTTAACTATTTTTGTATTAAAAAATTGCTGAATTTTCAACTTTTCCTTGTACTTTAGCTAGTTTTTTCTTTTAATTCAAAATTTTAAGTGTGGGCTTCTAAATGCTTTGTTGCGTAGCTAGAGACATGCAAAATTCGCGTTATTTTCTGACAGTTGACTAGACTCCAAGTGACTATAGGCTTGTTCGACGTCTCCCGCTAGCCGATATTGTCGTGACTTGCCGCGGAGAATACTTACACGGTAGAGAGGCCAATCTCTGTAAAGACGTCACACACGTAAATGACAACACATAAAAGTTCATGGCCAATTGAATCGCAGATTATGCTCTGTTATGTATAGGAAAGTGAAGTTTAGTCTGCTACCAAACGATAACGCGAATTTTGCATGTCTCTATGCGTAGCTCATGGAATGTTAGTTAACAGTGAATTATTTCATTTAAGTAAGTCAATTGGTTTTTACTATTTACATGGCAGCAGATCATGAAGATTTTGTCTGGTCTTTGACGCACCGTTATGAGAAAACTGTGCAAGATAAAATTGTTTCGTAAGAGGAAACTTCACGGGCAAGTATCGTCTTAAAACTAGCACTACTTCATAAAAATATAAAATTGTGATTTTATCGCTCTTGAACACCCTTAACATGCAACACCACCAGAGTACTTGCAACGTAAGATACCAACCGACAACTGGGACAAGAGTCAGCGAGGACGTAGTATCCACACACGTAATGACAGATGCTCAGTCAGAGAAGCAGAGGCGGAGCGTATAGGAGCGAACTAGCACGTGTATTACTGTCCTTGAAATGACTATGGACGATTGGCAGCATGGTATAACACGACTGCTGTTGATCGAACACACTAATTTCCTGTTGTTGTTACTACTTTAAATCATTTCTTCGATACGGACACACATAATCAAACACAGAATACATTTTATACTGAGCGAATAACATCCATCGGTAACGTTCGCAATGTTTGATATTGTCTCAGCGACTTTGTGTATAGTTTTAACATTTTTATGAGTGTTTAATTTAATATGGTAATTACGTATTTTTAGTAATTGCGCGAGTATGTGCTTTGTCTTACGGCTTGCTCGTTGATTGCTGACAAGTGTGGCGCCGTAGAGATGACTAAATGATTCCAGTTAGTCTCCATCGTGCGGTTAACTGCTGAACCCACAAGTTGTCTGAGATCCCGCGACTTTGATCTCCGCGCGCCACGTAGGTACGCCACGGAACCTCGTGTCTACCTTACTCTGCGTTCTCCCCACGAGTGTCCTTAAAAGTCTACACAAATGTAGGCTTCTTCCCGTGAACGAGCCTACATACCAACCAACAATAGAAGCTCGTCTCTGAGACAGTAGGCGATCACTTCCGAACCATGTATTACATTATATTTAGAGACCTGAAAAATTCGCGTTTTCTTTTGGGAACAAGCTAGAATTCCAGAAACTATAGGCTGTATCACGTTCACAATTGGCCTTTGACTTACCGGACACTTGCTGGAAGTAGCTGAGCTAATAACAAAACCGTAATGTAATACAGGCCCATATCACTGTGTCAACGAGCAGCTAATAAACACCTATTTGCATGATTTCACACATACTCTTGGAGACTAGCTTACACGTCAGTGAACCCGCGATATTTTCCCGCCTCTAATTATATTCCAATTTTCCCATGATTATAGTTATAATATTACTAGAGACATACACAATTCGCGTTATTTTCTGACAGCTGACTAGACTCCAAGTGACTATATATAGGTTATTTCGACGTCTCTCGCTGGCCGATATTGAGGGAAGTGAAGTTTAGTTTGCTACGAAATGATAATGCGAGTTTTGCATATCTCTAAATATTACGCATCTATCTGGCGAAACAAATTTTTTATTAAATTTTCACTGGCAAAATTTTAATTGCAGACACAGTAGGGGTCCGCAGTTAGCTCCGCCCTTTGGTTGGCTGTTTTCTCTTTTTATTATTTGTGCCTCGGCCGGCTACCTCCTGAATTCCTGTCATAAAACCGTCTTTGTCTTCACAGTTCGTCAGTCGAATCTTTAATTCATAATATAATCTCAAAATTAATATATACGACACTGACATTCATAAAACTACATCTACCTATAAATATCTTAATATTGAATAAAGAGATACTTGAATAATATTGCTGTGATAATTCGAACTACTACTACTGCCTACTCATACTCAATTTGTCGTGTTTAAAACATACGTGCTCCTTTGTTCAATTTCAATTGTCACAGTATGCCGTACACGAGAAAGTTCTAACATTCATTTGCAAAAGACTTCGCGAAACCTGGAATTCTGTTACTATAAATTGAACCATGGGTAGAAGGTAGCAACTTACACCTCTACTAGAAAATTGAAGCCACTTACACGGGGTATGAGTATTTACGAACCTCTAACGCTCATGCCTAACCTGCTGAAAACGCATGCACTACGCACGCAGGAATTAATCAGCTGAGATAATATGTGAATTTTACAGGCTGGAGTTTTTGTAACCGCGCAAATGGGCCACGTTCGCTGCTCGTCTCAGCGACGCCACGTACCAGTCTTGTACTGGGATGACCTGCTCTTGGGTGAACATCAGGTGAGAGTGGATTCAGTAGATGAGCTCCAACTCGTTTTCGCCATGGCTAAGGTTAATTCTACTACAGGTTAGGAAGAAAATGTGTTTTACTGTGGGAGAGTTTGACACAGGGAAAATTTCTGCCACTATCGCAGAGAGACAACTTCAGTCAAATTACATTTAAATAAGCTTGGAAATGACGGAAGTCGTTTAACTTAATTTTAAAATAAAATAGACCAATTTCGCGTTTTAAATTTCCAACTTTATGTAGCTTGAAATTCACGAAAGCTCTGTGATTGGTCAGTTTGCACGTATTACCAATATCAGCGCTCAAGCGGCAGAAATCTCCTTAGTGTTCAACCTTTAACATTGATCTTTTAAACCTGTAGTAAAATTAACCGTAGCCACGGCACTGGGAGTTCGTCAAATCCTTGAAGAATTGCTCCAAACCTATGTATTATTAAAGACGAGCCCATTATGTGGCCCACCACGACTGCCTTAGCTTGCCCCATCTAACTTCTACCAGTTAATCCCTTCTGTATAAGACACCTGTTAACTCCAAGGCTAATTTCAGTGTTCTTAAATGGCGAGCAGTTAAAACTACAGCTAGGTACTAAACTGGCTGTATTTGATTACGTGCGTCGCGTTATACAGAAACCTACGAAGCCTTTATGGCCAATGGCGAGAGCAGTGTGTGCGTGCGACTTTTTGACTGTGTATGTACAATGACAGCCGTAAATAAGTTTGTGCACGCACTGTGGGTCGAGATATTATCCTGGGTGCCCAATTGAATCTGCACGTCATCGCCAGTATATTTACACAAAATCAGAAAAAAATTCGTTCCTCGCTGAAAAACATTCAATTTGCCTTACTTCAAAATGTTAGTTAAAATATAAATATTAAAGAAAAATCAAGCCCGAAATTTATTTTACTGAATATTCTATAGATAAATCATTAAAATGCAATCAGAAGAAATTAATTGTAATTGTAAACCACCATAGTGACACATAGGTATTTATACGTAATAATTTGTGTACAGCATGTAGGTAAGTACGTGTGAATCTATGTAATTATATATAATCATCAAATGTTTGTTTCTTTTAGAATTTTAGATGATCTTTCATTAGGCAAACTGTTACATGGGTAGGTAACTACAAAAAAAGTCATTATTTCAATTTTATTGGTTAAGGGACGTTTCTTAACATGCAGCGACTATAAATTGTTAAAATTTTTGTTGAGACTGAGAAAGTATATGAATTTGTCATGCGCGCTGCCGTAAGGAGGTAGCGGCACCTCGCGAAGATTGCTGACATCGTCGCTAGATAGCACTGCGGGCGCTCCGGTACCTGTGTGGAAGCGTATGAGGGGAAGGACGGCAGGAAGGAAGGGGGTGGTATCGACCAGGTGAGCGGGTTTCCACAGTAACGGACTGGTCTAAATAAAAGTATGCGGCTGCAGTAGGGTCGGGGCGCCTGGTCAGTGACGGTTACCACGACTTCACAGTCAAAACCGCCGCACATACAGAAGCGCAATTGTGCATTTGTACTGAACTAGAGTCGGGCTTCGTAAAATAAAATTGGGTCACTCACTCACTATCGACAGATAACGACATCCGATAATACTCGAGACAAATGCGTTGTGACCAGGGCCGTTTTACGATAAAGAGTCGCCCAAGGGCGACGAATCCTACCTGCCCCCCCCCCCCCCCACCGGTTCAATTTTTTTAACTTTTCACCATTTCATTTGCAATTCCCAATTTATTTACTTTTTTTTGCCAGCATTTGTACGGAAAAAAATTTAAATAAAAAAATACTATAAAGATTAATAAGGTTCGCCTGAAATTAAAACAATTAGCAAAAATCTATTGAAAATTAAAAATATTTTAAAAGGTGCATCTTTGAAAAGTGCATGTATTCAAGAAGCACATCCTTACACCGAGCGCCTCTGGGTAATTGCCCCGTCTACCTCTATGTTAGAACATCCCTGGGCGTAAAGAAGTTCACTTCGAGCCAGTACGTTATAATTTAATGTTATATAATGCATGCATACATACTAAAACACACATATATACATACACATACAGTCCGTGTTAGCCCAGCGAAATCTGTCTACGTGATAGAATCTGTTGGTGCAGGTCGCTAACTACTAGGACTGGAAATGACTTTCCTGTATTGTGCGAGTAAATATGACTCACACACATACACACACCGCAGTAGTGATGTACTGTACAGACAAATGTTTATGCTGCCTCCCCAAGAGTCCGTGTTGTGAGCACTGTCTATGGAGAGCGCGAGCTACTGGCTTTTGTTAATGGTTGTTAGAATATTCAGTTTTCTCTAAACATGGTCCATATTTTCCCATCATTGTCTGTCTCCAAGTTACTAAGTGACGTGGAGAAGCGGCAAAACGTTGGACTTCCATTCAAGAGGACTCTGGTTGGATCCGCAGCTCTGGCTATCCTATCAGTTTTCTATCGTTGCACGAAATCACTCGAGGCAAATGCCGTGATGGTTCCTTAACAAAGCCCATGACTAATTCCTCGGCCAGTTCTTCTTTAAAGTTGTGTGTAACCATACCTCTGATGACCTTGCTGTCGATGAGAAGTAAAGCACACTTTAAATCAATAGAATTTGTCTGCAAGTTCCCTCAGTTCTGGGTTGTGAAAATTAAGTACCTGTTAAAAAATATTTGAAAGTCAAGATGACATTGTTTTAACATCAAAGTGTAAATAAACCAATTTTTCCCTTTTTTACTAGCTGTGCAGTATGCGAGTATAGTACGTCTCCCCTTCGAGAATTTGTTCAGACAGGCTGTACTGGGGGATATTTTTCACACATACCTTGTCCAAAAATTGTTCCTATAGTTAGGTGATACGCTCTTCTCACTTTCATATAATTTAACATTAAGCCTGTCAGCTGCAATTAAGTATTCTCTTTTAAAATTTATTTAATAAGCATGGATTTCCATGACAGTGTTGCAGAATAGGCAGTTTTATTCACTATTCTCCATCAAGTGCCAAACTAACAATTACTTCGGCTGTGAGGTCAAGAAACCCAACAAAATAAACAAAAAATAAATAAAATAACGAAAAATTTAATATCAGCATTATTAGTTTACAGGGGATGAGAGAGGAGGGTTACGAAAGACCCTAACGTTTTCATTCGTAGTTCAGATCCTAGAGGGAATTTTTCTAGCCCAGATTCTGGAGTACCAGCTAAGTTTCAACCTTCGCTTGGTGATCAAATGTGTTTAGCATTCGCTAATCAAAGAGGAAAGAGCAGCCCGGAATACAAACATACATGCGACCGCTCACAAGTATAAGCATTCGAATACGAAGTGACGTAATCTAGTGATATGGCCAAATAGGAAACAGCAACACAGCTACATCGCAGCTACTTACCAGCCGCCGCTGACAGAGGATTCGCTGACGAGCTGTACAGGAGATAGGGGAGGGAGGGTTGACGGGGGAGATCGACACGAGGGTGATTTGCCGCGTCGTAGGCGAGGCGGTGACGTGAGGCAGGGTCGAGCGAGCAGGAGCGCGCCATGTTTCATGGCCGAGTAAACAGCGCGATAACTAGGGGCCTGCGCTGCAGATGCGGTTGTATATGACAGCCCGATGACGGCCACGTGACCAGCCGCAGCGGCACGGTTGTTGGAAGGAACAGGGGCGATGAGAGAGCGAGAACCCTCGAAGCTCTGCGGGGTGAAAGTGCAACTGGCCTCCCCGACTCTTCTCCAACCCTGTTAGGGGGACGAAGGCACTTCAGCGACAGTTCCGTCGACCGCCACCTCTTGAAGGGGACTTGCAACGAGACGTGACGTGACTTGCCCTGCAGGGAGGAGTGCGTCTCGTCCACTGCCGTCCAGCCATAGTTCACATGATAAACTGCTTCACGTCTAAAACTGAACACATTACGTCACCTTTGAAGGCAGGGGGACTGTTGGAAACTTCGTGTGTACAATTGCATACACTTAACACAAACCAACGTTATCTAAGACTTGTCAATTAAAGTAGTTGTGGTAGAATATGTTCCGTAGCGAGGATATGTGTTTAAGAGGAGTCCTCGACTGACGCATGGACGGCGTTCTTTTATACGCGAAACCGCTTAACTTATCAATATTATGTTTATCTACGTAAATAACACACACTTGAAACTATGTTTCTATGTTTTCAAAAATTCAGCACGCTCGTTAGAAACATGATTTTAGAGCCACTCAAAATGGCTAACAACGACATTTTTTTAGACTGTTGTAACTCCGCAAATATTACCAGAATTCGTAAAGTGCAAAGCAAGAGGCATGCGTTGGTCTTTACTTCATACTATTCAAAAATAAAATGTGGTCACCGCTTAAAGTCCCGTAGAAAAATAGACTACAACGAAAACCTTGCACGCCAGTTTGGCGCTGCGAATAGAGGTGATATGCTTCTCGTCAAGCGTGGGACACTGGCTCTTATCGCTACTCTAATCACACGCGTCAAATGTGGAAATTCGACACCGGCAAAAACTCCTATTAGGGGGGTCCCGAACCAATAAAGCGGGGTCCGAGGGCCCTCCCCCGGAAAATTTAGTATTTACAAGGTGCAAAATGGTGCTATCTGTTTAAGAAGTTTCCGTAAGGTACGAGGTGGGGGTCTGTGGACCACCTTTCCCTCTGGGGATACGTCCCTGGTAAAATTATTTTCGTAGTAAATATCGCATGGGAAGAGTACCCCGATAGTGGACTTCTGACTGGGGGGAGGAGGTCTCGTAGTACTGAAGAATAAGGTGGAGGAGGGGTGGAATGCGAAATGCGGAGCAAACGGGAGTACACCGAGAAAACCTGCCACGCAACGAAAACGTCCGCCATGGTACCCACCGGGAATCGAACCCGGATGTACAGGGTGGGAGGCAAATGCTCTATAGCCACTGCACCGTCCGCGACCCCAACCATTCGGTAATGCCCACGCATAGAAATAGGTCATCACAGCACACATTCTGCTACAAAGACGAAATTTGCCCGGCGAGACAATGTCCGCCGAGAATGCTCATAATACAGCTGTGCGAACAACTGACGGAGTCTGAGGAAGTCTAAATACTGTTAGCACCCCATGTCTGGGTGGGCGTATCCCACAATGCTAAATAATTACAATGCCATAAGCGTGCCAAAATCTCTTTTACAACGGCCCGGCTGTGTATTTGCTAAATTAGAACACATTGGCAGAGACAGATCTCGCGCATAGTAGACGTTTTGTTCGAATCATAGTGTCTGACGATTTTTGCCAGAAACGGCAAAGTGTCTCCGACACAAATGCATGCACTCATCCCTCGTTCAGACATCTCAGCTTACTAATAAATCTACCCGCCTTGACGTGGCATGCTAAGAGTAGTGGGTCTGCGAGATGTAGGCTGGACGGCACGCGAATGTGCCCTTCATCTCAACCGTTCAGACATATCAGTCACATTGTGTTGGGAGCTAAAGTAAACGTATAGGGAGCAAGTACTTCCGTTGGGTGACTCCGACAGACCACCGGGCTAAAAAGCTCGTTTGAATGTCAGATGGACTTCCTTGTCAGTTGTCCAGATACATGTGGCAAAATGCATAGTGTATGATCGTACAAGCATTTCCAGATGCCTAACACACACACACGCGTAATTATGCGATCCTGACGAATTTTCATGTGTTCTGCTATTATCAATTCAAACATCGTCTTTTTCACGTAGTGTTATAGGCCGTACACAGTAAAGTGTGAGCAGTTTTGATGGTCATCTTGTCAACACTAACAATACATAGTCATGTGTATTTTATTTTCACCTAGGATTTTGATTTGTATGTAAAGTTAAACATACACACTGTTGTAATAATTGCACTGCAATGTTTACCATGGTAAGTGGCGGAAAAATACAGTTTGACTCTAAGCAAAGAACATTATAAAATTACATGGATTGGTGTAGTAATATCTTAGCAAAAACCCACGCTCTCTTAGGAAACGAATGGCCATCATGCTGGAGTATGGAGGACCACATGTGAACGCGACAATTTCTGCCTCTTTTTACATCAGCACACGTCTTCAGTAATACGAGAGTATATATAGGGAGTCTTTATACATGCAAGTTATTTGCGGCTAGTAGTGATACGAGCGATAATAGAATACACAGAGATGCTGTTCCGTATTCTTTTTGGCCAACTGCCCAGGAATACAGTCCGCGCACCAGCTCTGTTCATCTCAAGCGTCCATTTCTTGTCCGCACAGCCATGATATGTTGACACACGTACCGTCCCCAGTAATGTCTTTAGCTCAGATGTGTTTGCTACTTACAGTACGTTGCTGCACCGTCCATGTCTATTAGGACACAACTGTCCGGCAAGAAGACGTTCGTCCGCTCACAACGTGGTTATCTGGGCGTACTTATGTATGTTTGAACACGTCTGTAACCTGCCTTCTCACATGCTTTATAACCTATCGAATATTAGTGATACCATATATACTCCGTGTAGAAGTGTTTCTGATGGGATAGATTCTCCGAGTAAGGTGGCGCAACGGGTACACAATGGATTCACATTAGGGAGTACCCAAGCTCCGACTATTCTGATTTCGGATTTTCGTAGTTCCCCAAGATCTTGGATGGTTCCTTAATAATGGCCGAAGCCGACTCCTCTCTCAGTTCCTTTTCTTGTGTTAATGTATGTGTCACGGTTTCAAATGATCTTGCTGTACAAGAGTTTTAACTGACTTGACCTGTTAAGAGTCTATCAAATAAGTATGTATCGAAGGGTGGAAAATGGCACAGTAGTTTCTCAAATACTTCCATATGAAACTGATAGGTTGTCACTCATGAACGTTTTGAAGTATAAGTAGAGGGAAAGAATAAGTTTGTAAGTTTATCTTGACTATTTATGTGTACAACTCTATTTGTGTATATCTCTTTATCTTTTTCTGTGTGTACATTGCAATTATTCATTTTAAACTCGGTATTATGTAATTTTAATCAGTTTTATTTTCAAGGTTTTCTTTGTTGTATAAATAATGTAAAATAATTATTAATTCTTCACTTAGTTAGCTGTCTTCAAAGCCGGCCTTCGTAGCGTAGTCGGTTAGGCGTCGGTGCGGTGCGAGAGACCGTGGGGTCGAATCCCGGCCCGGGCATGGATGTAGTTCTGCCCCTTCATTTCACTACCCTCACCGGCTCTTAAGACCTCGTTGTAAAATGGCCGTAAAACCCAATTTTAATTCGTCTAATTTAAATTTTCTGTTCAGGGTTTTCGTGTTTTCAAAGATGAATTTTGTTCACTAACTATGACAAAAACTTCTAACAACAAAGAACTAAGAAATGTGTTCGGTACTGATACTATAACTTTTTTTTTTTAGCGGAAACATTCTGTTATTACAATAAATGCCGCAGGAAATTAAATATGTCACTGCAAACTTTCTGCTTCTTTTAACACATATTTATGAGAAATACCTGCATATTAAAACATGGGGTCACGCAGAATTTCTTTTTTGACGTAATGTGAATGTTACAGAAATATTTATCTCTAAAGTTGTTTAAATGTGCATAAATTTTTACTTTGGACTTTATGTGATAAAAGTAACTTGTTTAAATGAGAAAAACGCATTTATAGTGAAGTTTTTACCCACATATTTCTCAATTCACTTGCGTTTGTACTGCATATCTACAGCAACATAAATACTCTAGGATTTTTTCAAAATATCAGAAGAAACAATCAATTTAATAAAAATTAAATTGAGATTGTTCTAAAAAACTGCTTAAAGCGCTCAGATTTCGACTGATTTATGTAAATACTGGAAGTCATGAAAACTTCACCTTTACTAACCTTTTGTCTCGTTTCCACATTAATCGTAAATTTTCGGTGAATGATCAAGCCTTTAAGATTTATTTACATTGGTGTAAAATATTGTAATTAAGAAACACATAATTAGTAAAAAATAATGAAACATCCTGGTTTCCTCGTAAGGTCATGACGAGTCATAAAGAAACTCGTGGCTCCCGATTTATGCTCAAATTAATTTATTTAATTTAACGTGTTGCTGAAATTACGGAGTAGGCAGTTTAATCCCCGCCTATTAAAAAAACCTGTACATTAAGGTTGTGCTTCTTGGGAATTAAATACTCTTCTAAGACTACGAGCACTTTCATGCTTACTTGGGTAATATTTACATACTTTAACAACGAAGTATGACACATTACAGGAAAGTTACTGAAATAAGACAGCACGATACTGCAATTGCATTACTGTTTTCATGCGTTCTAAACAGTTGTCCTTAATTAAAATACTTCAATGCTAAAGCCAACATAAAATGCATTTCTTTGTTTTTAATGCCAATTACGAACTCCTTAAAACTGTTTACTTTGCCTGAATGGTCTGTTTAGAATATCATACTGTTGTGCAATCATTAAAATGACGTGTCTTTGAGAAACTACAGACCGTTAGTTCTGATACGTTCACCTTTGTAAAGAATGTACAAGTAGGAAAGCACTATTAAAATATAATAATCTCCATGCAAACATTAAAACATACCTACGACTTTTTGTTACGTCCCAGCCTAGTTGTTGAACTTGCATGATGCAGTTAAACGATGTGGTATATTCAAAAAAGGAATAATATTTCAAGGAGAGAGAGAGAGAGAGAGAGAGAGCTCAATCAGACATATATAGTGAGCTAAGTTGCGCAAGGAACACAGTATTGCAGGTGGACGAGCGCTGCAGGTGTAGACTGTACTGGCCGGGTCATGGCAGTAGAGAGACCCCATGACGAGGCTCTCAGACTAGCGGCCTGTCCAAACACGTGACCCCCTCCCTCCTCCTCAACAGTCCTGCTTCACCTTCTGAAACCCTCTCCATCTTACCTGATTGCCTTCTGGCGGCGCACAAACACGTCCCCCGTATTGACATCTGCGGAGGGGGTGGCCCAGCATCCAACCTCTTCTCTCCTCCCCCGGCTCCTGGCCATCTCGTCCGAGTGTTTATCAGTCTCCCCTTACCCCCTTCACCCTAGCAGCGCTTACACTTTGCCGACCCCACCCGGCCAGCGTCTGACAGCAAACTGAGAGCAAGAAACAATAAAAGTTTCCTGGGGAAACTCTCTCCTCCATAGCATTTCACCCAGGGAAGAAGCTCTCTGCACACCTACAGTTCGTAAGTTCATGTCTTGTCTGCGAGGGATGCAGACCCTTCGCTAGTCTACGAAATAAGTAAGTGTTTGTTCCTCTGACACCATCTCGAATTCGTTAATTACCCCTCCTACCTCAAACTCCAAATTTACATCATTAATACAGGTTCATCGTGGCACAACAAAATGGGATATATTTTTTATCTTGACTGTCGAATATTTTATTATTATAGTTATGTAATACTGTCACGAGAGAAAATTTAAATAACATAAAGTTACAATCAAATACAAACATTAACAGAAACAATTGGTAAAATGTGAACAGTTAAAGAAGTAATTCGTACGGTGTACAGTGTGCAGTATACGTGGGAGAGATCAACGTGTGACGTTGTGTTGTGTATGTCACGGGAAAACGTTACATAAGTTCCTATGCAAAACATAACCATCTTGGACCACAATACAAGCCCTTACATTGCGTAATTGGAATTTATACGCATTCTGTGTAGGCAAAAATGTATATCGGTCCTCCGACGGTTCCGAAGCAGGAAAAACCATTTTCATTGAATAATGGCGAAAAAAAAAATTAAAAGTTTTTCTCCTAAATTTACGAACAGCTGTCTTCTCTGAGTCACTATTTAATGACTGACCGATTTGTGCTCTATTTTTATGTACGCATATTTTAATGTACAAAAAGTACCTTGTGTCATGAATATTCATAGTAGTATTGAGTATGTTACACTTGCATGTATATCAGAACGATACCTCAGTTTATGGTATATGTACTTACCAGTAGTAAATGTTGGTCATACTGTGCTTTGCAATGGCAAAACCAGAGATGTGAGAGTAAAACATGATTATCTAACTTCTGAGTAAAACCAATGTTGGGTGAATTGTTACATCTCATGACAATGTAGTACGTGTTTTTTTTTTTTTTTTTAGATTGCTCTATATGTTTTAAGAACCTTTCTTATGACTCTGTTTTATATTATTATTAGCAAAGTTATGATTCTATTGTCTTCAAAATATTTTGCTTTCTGCTCTTAAAAGTGATCGAGGACAATAGTTTTTCGCAGAATAAAACGTAAAATGACGTTAAAATGAGACTAGTCCAGGCTAGACTCAGTCTAGTGAACGATGCGGTTTTGTATGAAACAGGACGTATATTAAGTGATAGTTAAAATATCAACTTGGGTTAGCCGTGAGAGTATAAAGGTTGAATGGTGAGTTAATGTTACCTTATATTGATGAATCACCGAAATGTGCACACAATGTCTGTACAGAACTGTACTCTAATAGTGAATTACGCAGAGTCATTGTTAGGTTAGGCCAATGTTATCATTTATTCAGTTTATACAACAAGGTACTGTAAGAGTAAAATGCACTACCGTAGTTTGCGAACTGGCTCTTGTTCTTTGGAGACGACTAATATTGAAGTTGACGGGCAGGATATTCGCGCATTAAAAGTGCGTTGGCATATGAATAAATGCTGAAATCATCAATTGATTTCTACGCTTTTTTTCGAAGCCTATATGGATAAAATACTCAATGACTATCCTATATAATGGTAATTGCCAACTTTATGAGTAAATACTAATTCGTTACGCGTGATCTCTTGCGCCGCAGTTGAATGCACGAGGTTCCGGCGTCAGAGAGTGCGCGTCAGAAGTTCGTAACACTAGAAACAATTTTGTTTAAAACGTCGGCTAAAACTATTGTCTAGGATTGCTATTGATTAATTTGTGCAAATTAGCTTCAAGAGACCTACAGTTATATTTTAATGCTTTTAGCGTTGAATTTCGTACTGCGCCCTCTTAAGAGACTAACCATATAATGATAATCGTAACATTTTCCTTTACTTAATTTACCTGTTTAAAAATTGTCGCAAAAATTGTGCTATATATTGTACAGAATGACTCGTGGGCAATCATGTTATAGCTGCAATTTATTTATTTTTCAATTTTAACCTTAAAATTTCGTTTATCTTCATACGTCTCTATACAAACAGATCAAATTGGTAAACATGGAAAATTAAAAAAAATATTTTGACAAATAAAATATGCATTAAATAAGTGCATAATTTGTGTTACTTATAATACTCATAAAGTAGACACGAATTTAAACACAATTATTATGACAGTGTGTTGTGCTAGGCGGCACGTGCTTAGAACGCCGTGCGAACTCCTATGATAGGGGCGGCCAACCTTTTCGGAGTTATGGCCAAAAAGTTGAACCAGATATTGTCGTGGACCACGATAAATAACTTTAACATTGACTACTACTTATGATCTCGACATTTATGTAATATCTTACGGTATTATAACTAAGAGTCATTTTATAAAACATTTACTTCCCATGTATTCTCGGTTCATTATCCTCTGGAAGTGCAAACCCTTCTCTACAGTACTTAGGAAAGGAATATAGTGTAAATGATTAAGCTTTTGTACGGTCATTCAAAATGCATTGGTGGGTCAGTATTTGTCCCGCGGGCATAGTGTTGGCCGTCCCTGTCCTATGACGTATAAGACAGTTTTCCTTAATCCCGCGAGTTTCTTGGAGCTGCGAGTAGAGTCCAGCGACTTGGAAGACGAGGTTATCTGTTAGTGTGCAAGTGGAGATGGAAGGGACGTCGTTGGCGGCGAGCTATGGAGAATATCGTGACGTAGACAGGATGACAAGTGATTTGCTTCCTAGTGAAAATCATTTGGTGTGTGGCCTGCGGCAAATAGAGGAAGTTATACTGTAGTGTGCTGTGAATGGCCAGTTGACGGGGCCAAGGGCCCTAGACACGGACGTAAATATAAATTATATAGCAAAGAATTGTTTAGATTTTATTTTATAGTGAGTGATGTGAAGTAATAAATAAAGGAGATATTTAGCAATTTCTTTTTACTTGTGTTAAAATTAAGACCGTCGCCTTTCAAAAACCCTGCATTTAACAATAAAATAATTTCAACGCTTTCCTCCTAAGGCCTTTTTCAATTTGAAATGTTGCCATTACAAAGGCTATTGTTCGTCGTTAATATGAACTCTGTAAATGCTTCTCCCCAATACGATTATTTTTAATTAGAACGTGCAATATCAGGTGCTTCCCTCTTTATCGCATTTGTTAGGAGAGGTACTATAGAACATTCTTCCGTTCTATACTTTGTGATGGTTTAATTAAAATACCCTTTTGATATATTTATTTAATTAAAATAAATTACTAAGGTCATTAATGCATGCCAGTTATAAACAAGTTGATAGTGCATGATACTTGCTGATGGATTTTGTAAACAATGAGAATTATTGGTTTATACAAAAATTCATATTTTAATGAATGTAATGCGTACTGTAAGTATGCTAAAACGAACTTCGAATCACTCTGTGCCTACAAAAATAATTTAATAAGGAATTTGCGAAAGGTTCCAAGTCCAAGCGAGCAAATTGTTGGGAAACAACAAAAGACTGATCACTGTGGATCTGGGAATGAAACAGTTGATCAATAATGGATAACTTGAAAGTATAGTGTGTGTGGAATAATGTGAATCATAATTCACGTAGATAAGATTTGTTTTTATTTTTTATAAATTAATCAATTTAGTGGACTTGGTTCCTTTTGCAAATCAGGCAACTTTCATTTTAACAATGGCACATAAAACATAACGTCTTGAATATATATTTGTGCAATGTTGGTATATTCTAGTGAAAAACGATTAATATGATACATAGAAACATATTTGCAAACACACCACCATCTGGTACTTTATTACTATAAAGCAATGTTATGTATTACACTATCAGAGAAAGCGTAATGTCCTTGGTGTAGATTATTGGAACCTTGGTATATGCTAGTGAAAAAAAAACCACTGAACAACATGGAAACAGATTCTTCATAGACAGTAAGGTAAGTCACATACAAAGTAATGCACTGTTGGCACATTCATGGACATGTCTATTAGTTTGTGGCAGGCCGCCAGTGTAGTATATTGCCGTAGAATGTGACCGCTTCACATAACACGAATGGCTTCAAGTTTTAAATTTGTAACTATTACAGTTCCATTTCTGTTCTGGGAGCTGAAGATTAAGGGTATGAAGCTGTTCATGAACATCAACAACTCCTTTCAAATCAGATTTATAAACGAACTGGTAGTAACAGCACTGTTTAAAGTAGAGAATCACAGTGCCCTTGTCATTAACAAAAGATACCAAGTCCAGGACTTGGTACAATTTGCAAGTTCCACATATATTTACTAGATCGTTTAACGTATTTTTTGTATATTACTTGGTTTCTTTTGTTGCTGACAGCAGAAAGAGAATGCTTCGGAGAGTAGGAATCTCGTATAATCTGAATTTTCTCAAAAAGTTGACTTGGTACCTTTTGCAAATTCGTGATTCAGTTAAAATTTTTTTACGATTCCTGCACAATGTTGTTATTAATGTAAAAAATTGCAATTAACAAACTAGTTACATATTATTAACCCCTGACCAAAAAGGAGAGGTGTCATAACTTTGACATGCTATGCCTGTTTGTCTGTCTGTGTGTCTGTATGGCATCGTAGCTCCTAAACGGGTGGACCGATTTTTGTGCTTCTTTTAGAATTTAAAGCTAGGTTCATGGGGATGGTTCTTAGCTGTATTTGATGAAAGTTTGTCTAACTGTTGAAAAGTTATGAGTTCTTTTCTGAGATTGTGTGAGAATGTCATAGATATATTTATTGTGGTTTTCCTCACTTCACCTTGGTTGCATTTTATATAAATGCTTTTCCGTTTGCTGTGTACAAAGTTTCTTTCTTCGATATTTTTTAATTCATTAAATCGACTAGAATTTTGGTACACATTTATAATTCCGATGGTCCTGCAATGATGTAGTAACGTAGTCCTAATACTGCGCTAAATCGCGTAGTGAGATCTGCAAATTTCGCTTGATTGCCAGACAATAGATGCACTCAAATCTGTTGTTCGTTAGCTCTACGTCTGGTCTTACAGCATCGTGGACTTGAGTGGAGAACACTTTGAACCATACGTTCTCCGGTTATAGTTCTCATGAGAATCAGTCAAATGCATGACATAAAGACTGTGGGTAAGGAAATAACAGTATGTGCTCAAGTGTGTACATATCAGTGGAGTATATTCTGTCATCAAATAAAAACTAGAATTTTCAATGTCCCTAGTAAGTCAGTATAGCCGTTCTTTGCAACCAAGTGTAAACTATTAAATATTCGTATAAAATATATACCCACAGATTTCAGAAGATTTATATTTTATATTGTTAATATTGTTGGCCATAAAACTTTCTCCATATTGTTCTTGTAATTTATTTTTAAATTGTAAAAATAGTGTATTAAAATATTATTAATAGTAGTAATATTAATAAATGTGTAGTGAAATATAAGTAGGTTTTTATGTGACAACAAACACTTCAGTCTTTTAAACAGTATACAAATAAATATTATTTATATCATTTGATATTTACAATAATTTTAGAAGTATTCAAGTTTAAAAAGCTACAAATAACACTTAAATTGAAACTAAAAAAACCGAGACATAAAACTGTAGCTAATTAAAAAAGTAAACAACAAAATTTTCAAATTATTATTTACCCTTAACTGCGTCGGAGGACCGCTAAGTAAACCAGAGAGGTAGTTTGAAATTGAAACGGAATAGAACGAAACAAAAAGACCATATCCATAAAATGACGTATCAGACCAAAAACTAAATTTAAATGTAGCCTAATTTAATTATTGGGCTTATCATTTGGTTTTGTAATATACGTACACACATCACATTACGTAAGTTTCGTTGCAGTTACTTATTCTGTTTCAAGTTTTCAAATTTAACTAACTATTTTGTTTACTTAGCGGTCCCCCGACGCATTCAAAGGTCAGTAATAATTTGAAATGATTAGTTTTTTCTTTACTTTTTACATAATAGTTTTATTTGTCGGGTTTTTAATTGTTTAATTTAAGTATTATTTAATAGTTACCACAAAATTCTTGATAATAATGCACACACACAATTACTGATATATGAAAATACTTGTAATAAAAATGTTACCGTTACTGACATTCCAATAATATATTGGTAGGGAAAATGAATGTTTTCCCTACCAATGTATTATTGGAGTTATGTCTCATTTGCCGCGGTTTTCCAATATCGCCTTAAAGTTATTTGTCGTACGTCCACTACTGAGCATTCTACCCATACGTTATCAACAACACCAAAAATTAACATAGAATTTAATATCATTGTTTTATTTATTGTCACTGTAAGCAACACGGCAAGCAAAATTCCTTCTCACTGTTGAAACCGCGTAGTTCAATTTTTTTCATAAGTAAGTTTTGTAATTGTTTCTTAATTTTTCTATTCCACAAGATTGACAGTAATGGTACACTGACTGCTGCTCCAGTGAGTGGCCAGTTGTACATCCGACAAGGTAGTGCTGCAGTCAGTGAATGTTTTCATGCAGGTATGTTATTGGTTCACAGTCCTCAAGGAAGATATTAAAAAACTGTGACCCAATCACGACGGTAATTAACATGTACAGGAGTTTGAAATCTAACGCCTTTTCAACTGAATCCTCGAAATTTCCAGATCTCTAATTATTGGTGTCAAGTCTTCTATTATATGTATATAAACTCGGAAACTCTGTTCAACCAATATTTTATTTTAATTGTAAACATCTCACATAACAAACAAACACTGCTAAATCGTGTCTTATTTAACGTGATTTAATGACATTAGCAAATTGACGTCTATAAACCGGTGAACCGCATCGTAAAAACTAATTTCCACTTTTGAAAAAATGATGTGTAAATATATATGATAATTTGTTTGCACTTTCTTACACATGTGCGATAATGCGTTTGTATTAAGAAAATTCAAAACTATCGGTATTCTCTGTTAGGAGTTCTATTCAGCAGGCGCTAGATGCCGCGTCTGAGGTACTGAAGCAGGCAGGCTATAAGAGCTAGACTGACTCGCGCGACAACAACCGTATCACCTTTATGGGTGGGGCACAAAACGGCGCGCAGTGTTTAGGTTGTTGGCTTTTTCTTATGGGTGACCCAATTTGACATTTATGGAAAGTACATAGTTAAGGCTCTTTAGTTTTGCAGTGGTTTCTAAAATATTTTTTAACGTGAATTAATACGTATATCAAAAATTCATCTTACAATTTTAACACATATATCATCGCTTGTAGCTGAATTTTTCTGTTAAAATAAACCAAACGGATTTTTATTTTTTTTTTGTCCCTGAAATATCACATATTTTGTGGTCAAAATAAGTCAAAATGAAGCAAAATATTTTTTTGCTAGCAAACGGTACATTATTTCGAAAAACGCTCTCCCAAAATTGTGTATCGTATGACTGTACACAGTCTCAAATTTTTTTAAAGCATTTGGTTAAAAAATATTTGAGTTATTTGCAATTGTTAGAAATAAATGAAAGTACATAGTTAAGTTCAGCGCATACGTCCGTATTGTCGTTTCACGATCCCGGTTTGGTATTTTTTACGTGACAGCAGTCTGAAAAACCGGTTTTGGCCATTTTAAGGTGCCCCGAAACCATGTTTATATATATATATATATATATATATATATATATATATATATATAAAGGAAAATAAAGAAGCACAGTTTTAAAAGTGTTTTCTTCTCGTAAATAAAGATATCGCACGCACACTAGTTTACCTCAAAAACACTCTCTCCCAACACGCTGCAACACAATTCATTCACCAGCTGTACAGGGCTCTTAATAGTGAAACGTTAGATGACAGATTCAAGTCGCTCACAAAACTGTCAGAACACAGGCTGGTAACAAGTTATTTTTGTAATAGTTTTCAAATCAGTTTTGCGTCGAAATCTCATATTTATTGTCGTGTTCCATGTCCGACACATGCGATGGCCAAATCCTTAGCCATTTCTGAAAAGAAAAAAAAAGTGTTTTAAAGGGGTAATGTGAAGAAGACAAATAAGAGTTGATGACTTATTTCGCGTTGTAACTCGCCTCACTTTACCCACGTCAACTGTTCTTTTACAGCTACTATCGACAAGTAAAAAAGAATGTAAGTTTTTGAGGTTGCTGTTGTTTTTTTTACACCATTTGAACAATTTTGTATCGTTTTAAGTGACAAGCAGCCTAGCAAAATATAATAAAGAGCCTAGAAGGAAAATACATACTTTTATTTTATGAACTCGAGTATTTGTCGTAAAAGTGCAAAGACGTGCTCATAAAACTTTTATGGGGAGACGAAAGCCTATAAAGAGAGACATTCGCAACAGTTAAAGTTTAATTAGCGACGGGGAAATATAACCGCAGTGTAAAGTACTGCTGTTCCACATCTGGGATGGCGTTGATAGCACAGGCGAAGTAGTTGATCATCCGAGAGCAGACATAGAGTAAAGTCTGGAAGCTGTAGTCGGCAAAGTGAAGCAGTCGGGCTTGCCAACGAGGGGGGGAGAGGGTAAGGCGGGGTTGCAGTAAAAAGCTCGGGTAAGGAACGCACGCCCAGATCCAGTCGCATTTTCCTCGCCAGTCGTAAAAGGATTAGAGCGAGAAACTTGGCAAACGCGCGGGCGTGTTCTGTGTCGTGTAGTTTGTTCTGGCAGAGGGGTGGGTTGTGCACGCGCTCAGGGGGTTGCTGGGGGAGGGAGAGGGGTCGGCCTATGCGGAGATGTACTGCAGGAAGACGTGGAGGGGGTGAGTTTTACAGCCCCTTCGCTTTCCTCCGGGGAGTGGCCGGATTGCTTACATGTGCTTCATTTAGTCTTCTCTCACCCCCCTCCCACAAAACCAAGGGTTCCCCTACGCCTTTTCCGAGTTCGCGGCGTTGCCGGGTTTACTATCGTAGCGAGACACGGGTGAGGGGAGGTGTGTGTGAATGGTCGCAGCACGCAGCATCTCCCCCACCCCACCAGTCATACCTCTGCGCTCCTCTTGTCCTCCCCCAGCGAAGGGCGAGCTTCTCCTGGAGACATTTCCGAGAGCTAGAAGTGTTCCAGGGCACAACCACACACACATACTTCTCTTGAAATACGTGCCCGTGTACTGCCAAGATGCCGCCATATTTACCGTTACCTCGCGCCGTTAGCAGCAGTGGTGCCGACTCCTCTGCCAGCTATACAGCCAGAAGTAAACTGCTTGTAGTTGTAGCTCCCTATATCCCCAACACTTCTTAGAACGGCGAGCTCCGTACCCCTCCTCCCATCTCTACCGCGATCCTAATTTTGCCACGTCGCCTGCAGCTACAAGGGCGATTATTATTGCACGAGTTCAGGTCTCGTGGGCCCAACGTGGTGTGAGGTGCCTGCTCTTGCCTGCAGCGCGCAGATTGGGAAGCAAGCTGGGCTTAGTTCCGAGGTCTGTCCGGCGTCGGCATTTTCTTTACTTTGCAGCCCGCGACTCTATTTTCGTGCATAGGCCGACTATTATCTATGTTTTTAGTACATTTTAATTTTACTAGTATTTTTACATTCTACCTTGTTTTATTTCACGACTGAGGACCGAGTTTACAAAGGTTCATTTAGTAACATAGCCTTAAATATGGCATTGAAAGTATTGTTCCTGACATCCGTATCCGCGCACCTCTTCTAACGCGACTTTTGCATCGGAGCGTGGTCTGATTGCTTCACGTAGCTGAATATCGTGACACTACAATATCAAATGCCACAACCGTTTCGGCGCCTCTGTAAAGTTCAAAAATATTTTCGTAACCAGATGCGCTCAAGACCTTCGTGTTAAGCACAGACCAGAATTCCTTCATTCTTCACTAGTTCTGTTTCATAATCTTATCAATTACATGTCACTGTGACGGTACGACAATTTTTAAAACTTTTACGCTCGCCGTGGGCAGCGTGGACATCCTACTTGGTACTGAATGCATGACTTCAGTCAGCATTATCAATACACGATACTTTATATCAAATTTGACGTGTTGTTTCTCTATAGCCTTACAAATTATGTGAGGCTGGATTATAGCTGAAAGTTGTAGGCCTATTTCTTTCATAATTCTTCTAACATGAAAGTTAGAAATGATCAGAAACCGCTGCAGTAAAACTGTGTATCATGTTGAGTTTGTATCTAAGCAATGAAGACCATCCAGGATTGCTCCGACACTCCGTATGACAGACTGATAATATGCAAGAAGAGGAAGAGAAGGAATCATGTTATAAAATATCTTGACGTAGCAGTTTTTCATGAAGCACTTTGTTCACATTGAAATGAAACACACCACGTGTTCCCACCTTCTGTTAGGGTCACAATGTGGGTGGGAGACTGCCAGGGTTGGGAGTGGGCCGCTTGCTCGACTAGCGAGCGGACCCTGACGGGAGTCCCCCGAGAAAACACTCTGATCTACAACAACGTCCGCCACATTTAGCACATGCGAAAAATCCAGGACCAAGCTCTTTGGTGAGGTGGGAGGCGAGAGGTCTGAACCCTCAATCACTGCGTTCGCAATCTTGCACACATCATTGGAATGAACTGGAATTTTTAAAATTTGATTTTTAGACGAAAATAGTGTTTTTTACTTACTCTTAAATAATCAGTACAACACTTGCGTATTTAACTACAGTCCAGAGAATATAACAGTGAAATGAGTCGCTTAACAGATGGTCATTTGCTACAGTGAAATAATGCAATCATGTCATTAGTCATCTTCGACTGGAAAATGCACACTTACAGGCCAGTCAGTACTAGCGGACGGCAGTGGTCAATGTCCACCCGGCAGCATAGTCCTACTGCACCCTCTACAGTTCAAGTCTTATCAACAGTTGATACAATGTAACTGTGTGCGAGCTTTATACAGCCTGCTTGAGACGCTGTATGTCATACACAGCTCTATTGCGTTCTGCGTGCAAACGACATCGAAAGGTGTCCAACATACGTAGGAATTCCTTTTTACTGCGAATAGCAACATTTCTGCAAATAATTTAATTTGTTACAATATTATTCACATTACACTGAGTTGTGAAATAAATGTAATTCTATGAAACTGTTACTATTTAATGGCTCTTTTTTTTAAACTAAAAACGTAATTTTTTGATCTATTTTGCTACTTGTTATCTAAACGAAATCTTTTAAATTTTGAAATGAGCTTTCTTTAATTAGGTTGTAAAAGTTATTGTAATATTTTCCTTTGCGTGTCAGAGTGTTTATTGTAGATATATAAAAAATTCTAGACGAAACTCTTTTCTTGCATAGCTGTAGCGACCTATCTCGCAGTGTTTATATCCCATGAACCCGTGACTTACTTGGAAACCATCGTTACATCGCACTAGAGTACTGATTTCGTGAGTTAGACGCCAGAAATCTGGTTAAAAAATAATTTTGTGAACCAGTTGTACCTTTCTCGTCCTGTGAAGTTCCCTGTGAGTATGCAACTTGGCACACACTTACCTTCGTAGGACTGCATACTGTACACGGGGCTAGGATAGGTAAACCTTTGAAAACGTTCTGTGTACTGACATTAGGACGGGATTCATAGTGGCGATATAAGCAATATTTGAAACAAGCACTACATATATTTATGTTTAAGTATGGTTTTCAACTTATAGTGCCAGAAACAAGTGTTGCTTAATGCGACCGCTCTAATGGGCATTACTTCAAATAAGTATTGCTTAATAAGTATTCACATCACAAAATAAGTTATATTGTTTTTTACAAGCATTCACTGTCAAATAAGCATTGCTTATTCACACAAACAAGTAGTACTTTATAAAGTCTGCTCCCTTGGGACTTAAGTATTGATTTTGTGTGTAAGTTATAGGTTATGTAAGGGATACTTTCATTCACATTAATATTTCATTCCCCATATTTAATGAAAATTCAGAGGTATTAAAATAAGCAGGCTTAATACGTACATGGAACAAAACGAAAAAATACAAACTCAACAAACCTAGCTACGAAAAAACAACCAAATTTCTTACCAATTTTTCATATATTTTCATTTGTTTTGGTGCCTAAAGGATTTTGTAAGTTAATTATTCCACTGTAAATAATGTTTTATTTGTAAATACCGCTTTGAAAAGAACTCAACGTTACGGTACGTTTATATCTAAATTTTATATTGAAAAAGTCGCAGATTAAAATGTTTAAACATTGCTTGTAACACTTTTAAAAGTAGGCCTACCTAAGCGTAATGAACATTGCACACAGTAAAGTACGTAACTACAATATTTTCGTAAGTATTAAGTTATGATGCTCACACGTTAATGAAGAAATCCATGGTTTACATTGTACACAAAAACCATTCCACTATTTCATTTACAAAAACTACAACAAAGCACATACTTCAAGCCCATTTGTTATAACCCTATGTACAGTACACAACAGTAACGGCAGCATGAGATGTGGTCAAGCACATTTTCAGTATTTATAATAAAGAGCAACATTTTTAAACAATAACAGCCGTACTGTTAGGACCTACTTGCAGAAACAAGAAAAATGTTAATTTCATTGAAGCGGACGAACTTAAGCGTCGCCATATAACCTAAATAAACTTCCGTGGAGCGGTAGATTCTCAGGTTTAAAGCTGGCAGAAAGAAAATTAAAAGAACACAACATTTAATTTTAGTACACAAGATCGTTCACTTTATCACATAATTCACCAAAATCACAAAGTGCTCAAAGTCAGTTTTGCGATGTGAGGTTATGTTACCAGTTGGAAGGGCCTAGACATAACACATCCAGCAGTAATTAGTGTTCGTTTATAAACTTTATTTCTGCGATGGTATGGAATACGGCCAAACACATGTTCAGAATGTATAATAGCAGAGCATTATATTTTAAGACAATAACAACCGCACTGTTGGCCCTACGTTACTTGTAAAAACAAACAAAATAATATTAACATAATTTAAAAAATCGAGCATTTGGTAACCTATAACCTAAAAAAAAAAAAAAAATTACCAATCCCAACGTGTACATAGCAATGATATTTGAAAGCTTGCCAGCTTTGAACCTGACTGTAAGATGATTTAATATCAGAATGTTAAAATTTTTGTTTACTTTAACACTTCATTCACAAAAAATTACATTACTCAAATTTAACTTTGCTATATGAGGTTATTCTATCAGTTGGTAAGCAAAACAGATTTGCCAGTAATTAGTGGCTTATAAGAATGTTATTTCACCATAATTTACGTTCTTACGCTGCATATCAACTGGAACGCCATTAGTTAAAATATTCTTATCGACAAGTATACACGTTTATGTGTATTTTTCAGCGAGTCGAGTCGAGTCATGTGAATATTGTTTATTATTTCGTAGTTAACAAACTGCATAAATTAAAAAAAATGCAAACACAATACAAACACATTTTTTACTTCCCCACTGTTATTTAGTTTTAAACATGTATCAAAACAAAAGACAAATACTTTAAGGGGGAACTGGCAATCAAATGTAACCAAATATTTTACTAAACTGGTTAACAACTGTAAATAAAATACAACTTTAGCTGTGTAATGTTGCTGGTACTGTTATTGTAAATATACTTATTTGGTTACTTCAACGAGTACAACATGGTATATACAAGCAGTGTTGTTTTAATTGTTATTGTGCGAAGTAGTGGTTTATGAATTCATTGCTGAAATAAGTAATGCATGAAGTGCCAAATTCAACCCATAGTTAAACTTTCCTTGCTTGTGGTTGGAAATAATCCGACCCTCAGACCTTACTCTCAGGTCCTACATGATATTGCACGTACTGCTCAACAACAACATCTAACTCCATACAACTTGTAGAGAAACAATGGTCACCCTTATAAAAATGAATATAGTATGAGGAGGATACCCAAGGGCCAGGATAACGCACCCCGAATGCAGATTTCATTAACGAGAGCCAGTAGGCAATCTGAGTACCCCGAAGAATGACATGAAATAAGGCCCAGAGATGGAGAAGTGCCGGTAATGATATGGGTGGGCGAAGTGGGAGATCCCCGAGAAAACCCCCGGCCCAGCGACATCGTCCGGCACGATTCCCACATGCGAAGAACCGGGGACAGATCCAGCCGTGAATCGAACCCGGATCGCCTTGACGAGTGCTCTAGCCACTGCACCAACCATGGCCCCTAGAACACTAAGTGTGATATCCTTGGAATGCTCGGCTAATTATCAACAATAATGTGAAATCTCCTTCATGTGGCTAACCTGATCAATTATTGCTTTCACCCCATGCTTACGCTTAATGTGAAATAGAATCCAACCCTTCATCATGTATTATTAATCGACTGCGCGTGATCACTGCAAACTCTTAGTAATCATATTCCGTTACTGAACAACCTTTCGTTTCAACTTGCATATTGCGTTAACTTTCGTTACACAATATCGCAACTCGTTCCGGATGAGTTATTATTAGTCTTGTTAAAACCGAAGGAAATTGTTTTTCGTGTGTTTCTAACTTACGGTTAGCGTTTTAATATCTATGTTTAATAAACATTTAGTACTTCTACATTATCCTTGGAAATTCAGTTACCAAAGAAATTACTTGTAAAACTACAAAGATTGTTCTTTGAAAAATACTACGTATTCGTTTGTGAAACTACAAGGCAATAAAGAAAAATTAATATTGTAATATGTTTTATTTAAACCATGACACTAAACGTATTCGTATTCATTACACGTTTTTTTATATATATTTTTAGTCTCATTACGATTCAAACCTACATCCTTTCGCTAACATCTCACGTAACTAATTTTTATATAATTTTTGGTACATTGGTACGGCTTTCACCTCGCCACTGCGCCAAACAACCCCCGCCCCCTTCTCCAAACTTTAAATTGATTAATTTGAGTAATCCTGAGTAAAATTGTGAGACAAATGTATTGAGACGATTTTTGAGACTATCGAACCGAGAACATCTCGCACCAATGTCGGACGCTCAACCTGTGCTCCAGGAGGGGCGAGGGGTCGGCGTCTTCTAGACTACCCTGACTTACGTGCCTTTTGTTCTTATTTAATTTGTGTATATTCAGTGTACAGTTAAATGACATATCTTTCTTCATTTTGAAGCACGTAATTAATATGAACATTCATGTCATTAAAAAAAACACCCAGGGGATATTGTTTATGTACAACTATATATTTTCCGACAAGCATATGATTCAATTTTGTAAACTAAAAAGTAAATTACAAGTTTTCCTTAAGTTTTATACAAAGACCACCCTTGTAACATAACAAATAAATAATTTTATAAAAACAAATTTTTGAACATGTCAAACGTTCGTTAAACTTCAAAGAAATGCCTTGTAATTTTTACAAAAAATGAACTGTGTCGCTTGAAAAGACGGTAGCTATTAATGCATGTACTCAGTGTATTAACACGTTAGACACTTTCAACAAGTTCCCGCATAGAAACATACAAGTTTTGCCAAATTAATTAAAAGTATGATGTCGTATGCATTGGGGTAGACTTTACTAAATGACAGGTGCGGGGTTTTGTATGAGCATTTTTCTACGTAGTGACACTAATTAGCACTGCCTTTACGAAAACGTATATGTGTTGATATACCTCATTTCTGCTAGTAATCGTGACGGAATAATAAAAGGATAAATATGTTTTAAGCAAGGTACCAATTAACCGCGCAAAATGCCAGCGGAGAAATCAAACTGAGAAAATGTCAAGTTTTCACGTTTAGAAGCCACTTGAGCGTACTTTATCAAATGCCCGTGTACGAAATTGAAAATCTAAATTTCCTGTAAAGAAATGCTTTCTGTCTTGTAACTTCGTCGAAATTTGGTCGTGACCGTCTGATCATTGAGTAAAGGTCTGATCCTGAGTCGATGCTGCCAGGGGCCCAAATCTCTTTCATTTTCGTGAGGACTTGTGTTTTTCAATACGGATTGGGGAGGCCGCTATTTCAAATGTTGTTCAGAAAGCTAATTTACAGAATTTACACAGAAGACAATATGATTAAAAGTTTTATTTTATTAAATTTCTTGATAATGTAATTGAGTACGTTTGAGTGCAAAATATCACACGTATTGTTTCGAAGAGTTTCGGAGTAATGTAGTAAGTTAAGTTGATGAGTTTTGGAGTAATGTAACGATCATAAACGAGACTAGCATGATTTTATCGGATATCGTGTTCGTCCAAGTTGAAGCTGTTTTTGTAGGAGAAGACATGAAAAGCTTGTACAAAAAACTGTGTCCCGGGAGAGTGTAAGGCATCCCTTAACCGTGGAGGGGAACCACTGTTACTTTTAAACGTTCCAACCACAATGTACAGAAAATGAAGCTTTTCTGGCAGCTCCAGGGAACATTTGCGTGGGTAACACCTCACCCCTACCCCTGACACTAACCAAACGCCTGACCAGGCCCGGTGCGACGGACAATGGCGGTGATTGATAGCGATTGTATCGACGTCCGCATGACGAATCGATTATCGGCGAACTGCGAATTCATGCTAATCCCGCGGCCCCTCCCCTCTGCTGCTCATGAAATGTGGGACAGTGGGGCAGTGGAGGCGGATCCGAGGGCCATCAAGATGAAAAGGGGGTGGCGGCGGGCGTCCCTAGGGGATGAATACCTCATTACCAGATAAATAGCGGAGCTGGCCCTGGGGAGAAGCCATCTGGCCCGCACGTCGAGAGTTGGGCAGCTGCTTCGCTTTACCCTGAGGCCAGGGGCTAGAGAACACCCACAAGATTCCTCTCCTTTGTGGTCACTTCCAAGCTCAGCAACAGCTAGAACATGTTTCACAAACGTTTGTAGATTTACGCCAACTCCGAGGCTTCATGTAGTCGTATCTTCTGATACTTCAAAGGGTATGGAAAAGCAAGATGTCGAGCGAACCACTGGAATATTCAATAGTCGATAAAATCTACACTATTCCTTATAATTCGATGGGATTTATTTGCCGAGTATAATTTTAACATCCGTACATCAATCGCGCAGAAATTTTGGAGAGTAAAATGATTTTAAAATCAGAAGGTGAATATTTTTGAAATTCGGTTATTATAGAGTCCTTGATATTATCGTAATAAAATTATAAAAATTACTATTTTCCATTTTTATGGATTTTGTGTTTTCAATCCCTTATTTGTCTAAGTACAGTTTTTAATTTTTTACTCGAAAGCAAATCATACTATCGCTGAGTGCTATATAAATAAACGCCCGCTAATAGCGTATCTACTCGGCAAAAAAATCCCATGGAGTTATGATGAGTATTCCAGTAGTTCGCTCGACATCTTGCCTTTCCATTCCCCTTAAGTTTAGACTGCTCACAAATTTTATTACTTCATAAAAGATACCAAGTCTGTGTGCTGATGTTGCAGCTTATTCCTATAGACTGAGGCCAGGTGGAAAATAATTTTGACTGTCTTCGTTGCTGGTAGTCCTGAAATAAGTTTTGTGGAACTTCCTTTCACACAAGAATATACCGTAAGCAGGAGTAACTGAAAATTTGGGGTGACTTCGGGACGTTGCAAATAATAATTTTTCGCATACGAGGTAGCCCTGAATTAGAAAATTCACCTCTTATGAATTCCGAACAATAAATATCTACATGACATATAATTAATATTTACTCACAGTTGATAGTTGTATAAAATAAAAATAGTGTAAAAGTGTACCAATGTCACCCCACTTACTGTACAAACAAGTGTTCCACGGCACGACATAGTAAAATAGGCTATCCAGAAATTTACCATGCTTAGCCAGTTAAGCATTTTTGTACGTTTGGCTATTCCTAGGTTTTCATAATTTACCTTAAAACTACACCGATCTAAAAAGAGCCAAATATGAAACGAAAAATTCCTGACCTTTAGGGTTTAGTCTTAAGAGAAGTCCTCGAGGTTGGCTTCACCGCGACCGCCTTGTCTCACCACGTGCTGGAAGGCGCAAGTAGGCGTGGTTAAGGAGCGAGGGCGGCGCCAGATGCAGTGACGTGTTAGTCACGTGTCTAGTGGTAGTGGGGAGTGGACCGTCTCCCTCCCCTCAGCTCATTCTCATTGTGTTCTCGTGCCTGCTGGCT
>PNEQ01032867.1:0-11902 GCA_003012365.1 Medauroidea extradentata
AATTTTGTGTTTTGAAACATTTTTTTAAAATACTCAACGTCGCGGAATATGAAATTTAAACTTATATATAAAACAAACCATCTTTATTCTCGTATGGTAAAAAAAATAAATTGTGTATCATTAATACTTTAGTTAATAAACGATTGCGAATTGTTATGTGTTTTTGAAGTTTTGAGGTAGGGTCCACAGAACCCTTAAGGGGGCTCCCTAGATAGGCTGTCTTTGTGTGTGTGTGTGTGTGTGTGTGTGTGATGCAGGAGCAGTAAGAGTGCCATTGACCGACGTATGTAATGCAATATCGTCTCTCCGCGCAATCTACTCAAGCTGGCGTGCAGTGCTTTATTATTATTTTCCCTATGGGACTTGAGGCGGTGACTAAATTATTTTATTTATGGGCAGATAAGTTTATGAAGTGGCTCGTCAGGGAACAGCATTTCGCTGGATATATTTTCGCTGGTATTTCTTCGTTTGTTCGCACACCACGTCGATGAAAATATTTTTGATCGCGTTGGGCGTGCTGTCGGATTAGTGGGCGACTGGCGCAATAAATCATTCCCCTGCTGGCTGGCGTATAGAGATTTTCACGTCTCGACCCCAATCACAGGAACTTTAGTTGGCGGCTAATGAACGAGCCTGCCCAGCCGAAGGACGCGCACGTAGAAAGCACCTGCCTGCCCGAGGTTCTTCCTATTTACAGTCTTCTCTCTTTCTTCCTCCTCCCCCCCCTTCCTCAGTGTTTTTACGGTTACCCCCGTCACACCGAGGCCCTCGCAACGGACTAATAGGTCGACCACGTCTGTACCTGGCCCTCCCCCGCGGCACGGTCGGGGCCTAGGAGCGACAGAAAAGACGGCTGGAAGGAGGAAGGGACTCCGTATTTATAAAGTGAAATCCGAGAAATTTTAAAACCTATTAAGTGAACGCAACAAGGCGTGTTGTAGCTGGGACAAACATCGGCCTGCTCCCCCTACTCGAGTCTGCCATACCTGCAGCATGCTTGATCCGTATCTCGTGTGACAGCTTGTTGAAGACAGGTGGTTGCTTCCTCATCGCCTTGCCCACGTACTGATTGCCTGTCTTCAAGTTTGCTTCCATTGCTCGGACGGTCCGTTCACACTATTTCTAAAACTGTCCCAATAATGTAGATACGGCTCAGTGAATATTTGTGTGAAATTAGCATACATATCGCTTCTGTAGAACAGTTTATAAAGTATGCATAATAATAATAGTAAATAATAATATTATAAATATCCCCGGTGGGTTCGGTACCGGAATTTCGCATGTGAAAACACGGCGGACGTTGCTATTGGCAGCGGGTTTTCTCGTGAAACTCACGTTTCCCCTGCTCCTCTCATTCTGTCGCTGTTCCACACACATCTCACCTCACCTCATCCATTCCTCGGGCCGGAGAGCGACAAGCATGGCTCGCTTGTCGAGCAGCCGGCCCACCCCTCACCCCAGTCTTCTCCCACACACATAGCGACTGCCAGAAGTCTGGAAACACCTAGTGGTTTTCATTTCATTACAACAATTTTATAAAGTAATAATAAAAAATTAAATTATTTCTAGCCTGAGAACTTACCGGTATCTTCTGAATTAGTCCGGAGAATTATTTCTACCGATTTAGTCAGCAAATGGTAGAAGAATTTAAAAACAAATTCAATTATAAAATTTAACCATTTTATGGACTTACGCCATAGCGAATGAATAGTATCTAGTTGCAGAAAATCCCACAGTAAAACAAAAAAAAAAAAAAAAAAACAAGAAAGAAAAGCCATAAAAAGTCCATTAAAAAGTTTCTGTTTGTAATACTAACCCATCGCAAGAATCGTTCATTGATCAAACATTATTTCATAGCTTGAAAGCAGTACAGAGCATTGCATAATTGTATTTCGTCGGTTGTACTGCAACGAATGTTGCGGTGTACATCCGGTCTGTTTTACCCGCGGCGCACACGTGTTGAGGTGGCCGTCTAATATGAAGTATTTTGCGTGTTCGGTGCCCAGAAGTGTTGAAGTGGTAAGGCGCGTCACGCCTCACCCTAGCTAGTCTCTAGCTGCACTGGACTGGTGCACAGTCTTCTCGCCTAGACCTCACCTCTATGAGACCTTCAGTGGTAAATCTATCATTTATCACGTACTATCACAGATAAATGCGTATTGTACACTTACCTTTTTTACTATTCTACATTAGACTCTTAATTCCTAAAAAATGACCGTGATAACACAATTCCCGTTTTCACCGTTTTCGGCAGTGAGAAAATACGTTTTGTTGCTTTCACGAAACGTTTAATCGTCTGGGTTGATAAATATCTTGACTCGTGTAGCTAAACTACTTCTTCATCTCGTGCAATTTCTCCTCAGTTAACTTAGTCCATATACTAATGAAAATTTTGTGGGAAAATTTGCTGAATTGGATTTCTAGTACTTGATAGTCAAGCACATTTTTGTTAGATAGACACCGGTAAAATATTGTCACGAAAGTTAGTGCGTTATCTGAGTTCATAAGATAATGATATGATTTTGTCACACAATTAAATATGCGAGGGTAATTCGAATAACGTGCGATACGTGTGGTTTTCAGAAAAGCCAAAAAATAGAGCGGGTTTTCTCAGGCACTTTCACTCCTTTTGAGAGTATTCGTTCGTCTCTTCCATTCCACCCTGCTGAGTCCTTACGTCAGTTAGCGGGCTTTCAGAGCTGAATAAAACAACGACGTTTCTGTTGCTTGCTGCTGGAACATAGTGTAGGCCTATATAATTTATAATAAGAATTATGATATATATGTTACGCCAGCACCAAAGTCGTAAGAAATGCTGAAATAAAAAATTTAATTTACAGTCTTCTCTTGTGTTCATAAATAACTAACGGAAACAGGAAGGTTTCTACTGTCTTGTGCCTCAGGCACGGCGGAAAGCCTTAGAACACAAATTATATTCAAGCTGTTACGAAGTCAGCTAATGCGTTAACTTCATAACCAATAGTCTATCTGCCTTCAAAAATCTTCCCAACAAAGAGAGCAGGTCCATAAATTATACAAATACCTGAAGGCGTAAAAAAGGCGTGGAATGCTCTACTCTGAGACGGACGAGTGAAGAATGGAAAGCAATACCGTCGTGGATGAGAAAATTAAAATATCAGACCATACAAGCAGACTTGCTCGTTTAGCTACCTGAACGTAAACGGATATAATATACTTAAAAAATTGTAATTTTAAAAACTAAAACAACACGCTTTTGTAGCAATATGAACTACAAATTTGAGCGTTATGGTGTCCAGGAATTCAGTTATAGCTTAATTTTTTGAATAAGCTTAAAATAAGAATAAAGTCATTGACCAAAAAAGAATATACCTTAATGTAGAAAAAAGCGCAATGTGCTTGATATCGGTTGTCTTAAAATTTTTATTCCTAGCTATTCGTAAAGGTAGTCATTATGGAAAGTAAGTTGAAAGCACTCCAGTTTTTTTTTTTTTTTTTTTTTTTTTTTTTTTTTTTTTTTTTTTTTTTTTTTTTTTTTTTTTTTTTTTTTTTTTTTTTTTAGATAACTGTTTTTGTATCAGTGCCCTTAGTCATATTTTAAGATTATTCGAAAAATTAAGTTATGGCCTACTGAATTGTATCGCTGTTGAATAACATTTTTATGTTTAAAAATTATTCTCTATCTTTTAGTTATTGTTACTACAAAAACGTATTTTGTAGTATTTTTAAACTATATATATATATATATATATATATATATATATTATTTTGTAGTCTTGAAAAAATTGAAGGTATAAATAATAATTTATTTAAAACCAGTTTTTTTTAAGATTTTTATTTTGAAACAATTTTTTTTTCTGTTGTAGGCAGTTGCCATTTTTGTTCATAATGGAATATCGTGTCACGTCTATGAAATTATTATATTCTTATCGATTCTAAACACGCGTGCCTAATTTCAAATTATACGTACATCTGGGTGAAAATTTAATTTAAATATTCCATTACATACATATAAATATTCCATTACATACATATTGGTGTCACTAGTGAAAGCGCGTTAAAAATTAATAAGCTATACCTAGAGACACTGGAAAATCGCGAAAATATTTAAGATAGTCTCCAATAAACTGTAGTATATTAATCGTGACACGTGTGAACAGTTGTGGGACAAATCACACACGCCGTGTGTCCAAGCTGTACAGTTCTAACTGGGCCTGTTGTAGAGAGAAACAATGCTACAAATAAAAGATAGCCAATGTCGATACGAAACAATCTGTGTTGTATACATCACATTGGAGCCTAGCAAACAGTCAACTATTCCCGCGATTTTCTAGTGTCTCTAGCTATACCCTACTGCAGCCTGTAGTAAAAGTAAACAAGAGCAATGTATGAAATTCTATACACATTGTATCCGGCAAGAAATAGCCTGTGACCCTCCCACATCAAGGCAAATCTCAAACCCTTTCGCAGTGATCACTGAGCAAGTCAGGCACATATACAGGGTGTAAGGAAATTAATAGCCCAAACTCCGGGTGGTGATTCCTCATGAAAAATGAAGTAGACATTATATAGGACACTTTCAAGAAAAGTTATTACTAAGGGCGGAATAAGACCTTGGAAATCGAGTTTGAAAATCGTATTTTGTCAAAATATAAAAAATTGTTAGGAGTTAAATTATGATAATTTGGGCGGTGTTAAGCATTATTGAGATCTTGAACATTTAATAATTTCAGCCTTCTAACTTTCCAATTACATGAAAATAATAGGGGTTGCCTCCCTTACATCGCATATAATTACGTTGACGTTACGTTTTGTGAACATTACATGTTGGCTTTTTGGGCAGTACACCGTGAGGAACAAAATAGTTCCTCTTGTCGTAAATGCTTAGAAACCCCCGTTTACCAGAAAAACGGACACAACGGTTCTGTGCCTGGTATGTAGACAAAATGTGCTACATCCGCTAAGAAATGTATTTGCACCATGCTCTCAGGAAAATGCAACCCGTGATGCCGCTGTTGAAGCTTTTCGCAAAAGGAAGTTACATTAGCTTAAAATCAAAAACATGCCTTTGCACGATTCGGTTAATTTGGCAACAAATATGGTTTAGCAAAGTTTACAAACCGCTATTATTTTGACGACATAAATCCGCGAAATTCATAAACAACGGAACTTTCTTTAGTACATTCTGAAAAGATATCAGTATGTCATGTATTTTCGCTAATAAATAAAAAATAAAGAAAATCGTACATGGGATGCACCCTAGTGCGGGGATAAATCCGAACTGGTTGATGGCATTTTGATTTTGGGCCTGTACGCTGTCATCGTCTCTGCATTGTGACAATGGAATGAGACCCTACGAGGGAGCGTTGTCGAAATAAAAGGGCGGGGGAAACGGGAGTTCTCTGAGAAATCCTACCGACAAGCGACATCGTCCGACACGATTCCCACTTCCGAAAAACTGATGTAGTCACAATGCAGAGATAATTGCAGCCTACGGGTCCAAAATCAGAATGTCATAATCAGTTTGGAGCTATCCCCGCCCTAGGGCGTATCCTCCATACGATATTTCTTTATTATTAATTTACTGTCGAAATACGTACATGGCATACTGATATTCTTTCAGAATGTACTAAAGGATGTTCTCTTGTTTATGAATTTCGTGGATTTATGTCGTCAAAATAATATTTGGTAAATTTTGCTAAACCAAATTTGTTGCCACATTATCAGAGTCGTGCATAGGTATCTGCAACTGCGTTTTGCGACAAGCTTCGACAGCGGCATCACGGGTTGCGTTTTCCTGATAGCATTGTGCAAATACATTTCTTAGCGGATGTAGCACATTTTGTCTACATACCAGGCACAGAACAGTTGTGTCCGTTTTTCCGGTAAACTGTGCTTTCTATGCATTTGCGACAAGAGGACCTTTTTTGTTCCTCACGGTGTACTGCCCAAAAAGCCAACATGTAATGTTCACAAAACGTAACACCAACGTAATTATATGCGATGTAAGGGAGGCAACCCCTATTATTTTCATGACATTGGAAAGTTAGAAGGCTGAAATTATTAAATGTTCAAGATCTCAGTAATGCTTAACACCGCCCAAAGAATTGTAATTTAACTCCTAACCATTTTTTATATTTTGACAAAATACGATTTTCAAACTCGATTTCCAAGGGCTTATTCCGCCTTTAATAATAAATTTTCTTGAAAGTGTCCAATATAATGTCTACTTCATTTTTCATGAGGAATCACCTCCCGGAGTTTGGGCTATTAATTTCCTTACACCCTGTTTTAAATAGCGCGTCCTATTTACTATTTTACCCGGTACTTCCGAATAATTTTATAAAATAACGTGAATAAAGATGACGACGATAATACGAAAAAAGTTTAAAAAATAGTTGAACTGGGTGTTTTTACTGTGTAAAAATCACGAGAGTGATGTGGTTGGTACTATGTATTGTTATTGTAATGCTACGACGTCCTCTATGACGTTATAACTTCTTCGCCTGGCAGTAAAGGGAGGGAGCGTGAGTCTTGTTCAAGTACTAAGCCCAACTTCTCACTAAATTTACTTAGCAGACTGTCTCACACTTCACAATTAACAAAATTATGCTACATAAAGGAGCCTGTAAAAAAAGTCCACGCTATGATCCATCAACTATTTCAGTACAGTAGTAATTCACTCTTCAATTTTTAATTCTAGTTATTATCAACTGTGAAAGTGATTGATTGTAGATTTAAAGAAACCAAGCCGAGTTTACAAAAAAAAATAACAGTAACAATGTTAATTACAAAATATTAGTTACAATGTTATCAACAATTTATAAGGTATGGTACACTATTTCATAGAAATGTTGATATCAAATGTTTTATTAACATTGCTGAAAACACCAGTGTTACTAACAAAGTTGTAAAAATGAGGAACGGAAGTTAATAGCAATGTTGATGACAAAAATGCTTACAACATAGCTGACAACATCGCTAGAAACATTCGTTACCAACATCCGTTGATCTAGACCGTTCTAGAATGGGTCGGGAAAGTAACGTTATTAACAGTGTTGGTGGCAAAGTTATTAACATGTTTATAAAATTCATATATTTCGTTGCTAGCAAATGTTTTCAACAAAATGTTTGTAACAAATGTTAACATTTTTTATACTAACAAAATTAATAACAGAATGTTGGTAACAATGTTGATAACATGATGTCAGCATTTTTCAAGCATTATTACAATTATGTTAATAACTTTGTTGAAATTACGTGTTATTAGCAATGTTATCGTTTGTGTAAACTAGGCTTAACATTCGCCAAAAGGGAGATGATAATGTACTTTATTTAACTGATTCAAAAATGTGAACACGCTAATGCAGGTGTATCATTTCGTATTAAGATATTTGTATTTTAATGTTAAACACTTATCGTTATTTTTTCGTTAAAAAAAACTAGTAATTGCACCTGGTTTCAAACAGGTGAATTATTTGCTATGCATTTCAACATCACGATACCTCGGCGTAAAGTACTGTGTAACCTTGAAATTAATTACATATTATAGAAATTATCCCGTAAACAAAGTACATTTTAAAAGAGAAAACTAAAACGTGCGAGACAGTTTTTCGAATTAATTTTAGGATATTAAATTCACGTAAGCAGAAGAAAATCTAAGACATAAAGTAGTTAAAATCTGACATATGATTAATTATTTCTCATGACAAAGAAATTAATTCCCAAGTAACAGTCTCGTCAGATTTCCCACGAATCTACGCTGTAAACGAAGGTTGTGCATAGTCATTCTAAGTGGCCCTGAGCGGCGGCTGTAAAGGTGAAGATGCTATAAATCTTAGTGGCCACGCTAACTCGATCCGTAATTCTTTCGCCTTTACGAGGATAGCAAACTATCTTCCAAAATACTGACGTAACTTCTTGTACATCCTTCTGCCCAACGTCATTGTGCGCGAGGCATAAAAACTGAGGAGCTGTAAACGCCATCCTCGCGGGCGTATCAAATGTTTCATGGGCTCAGTTTGTGTACCAGGCGCTTCCCACTGTCGTGCTGCTGAAAACGAAAATTGTCCAACATTCGTGACTGATACCTGCTTAGGAATAGCATTCATAGAACATTACACGTTCGTAAACGCATTCCAGGATGTTTACTAATGTATACACACTGTCACCTAACTTTCGTTCGACCAAAATGGCGAAAGTGGGTGTTATCAAAATCCTTTCTAGGTATAAACGTTGCAACGCTCCCTGGTGGTTTCCCAAGGAAATACCTGAATAACCCTTCAGTCAGGACACCACCAAGGATGGCGTGCGAAAGTATGTCACCATCGTTTCCCATATAGCGATGACAGCAGATACCTCAGGAACAGGCCTAAAATACTTCTATTACATAGGGAAAAAAAAGGAACTAAATTGATTGCAGCTTTACCAACAGTAACCATCATCTACGAAAATACCGAAGTACTTTAAATTCTGTAACAAAGAACAATTTATTTTTAAGTGAGTGAGTGTGAGTGAGAGATTTTGGTCAGCGCTTAACATCGAGGTCTTCAGCGCTGGCGAGGGTTGACATGAGGTGAGTGTGCAGCAGTGCCGGAATGAAGGGGCGGGGGAAACGTGAGATCCCGAGAAAACCCGCCGACCAACGGCATCGTCCACCACGATTCCCACATGCGAAAATCCGGGGACCGACCACGCCGGGAATCGAACCCGGATCGTCTTGACGGGAGGCGAATGGTTTGACCATTCGGCCACTGCGACCCTTATTTTTAAGAATTACATTCAATGCCCTACGGAAACAACCTTAGCACCATTGCAAACAGATAGCAGTATGAATACATTAAGAAAAAAAGTTACATACAAATTTGTTAGCCAAGTGACTGCACGCCAAAATTTCCAAACACTTAACATAACTAATGATGCCCCGAATACTACAACAAAAAAAAATTTCTTCCCCTAGATACTAGTTACCATCTCAGAAATACTTCTACCCTACATTTATCAATACATACGCTAAAAAAAAGGTAGTTTTGAAGCAAATATCTAGTTAAATTTTGCACTCAATGATTTCATGACGCCCCAGGAATTCAAAGTGTGTCAATCAGACCACAGGGACACCTATTTATAGGAGAAAATTAACTCTTTCCCCTAAATATCACAGTCCCATAATATTTTACATTACGTAATATGAGCGTTGCAAACGCCATCTATACTACGGTGGCGCT
The DNA here is from genome assembly GCA_003012365.1 of Medauroidea extradentata. NCBI lineage: Eukaryota > Metazoa > Arthropoda > Insecta > Phasmatodea > Phasmatidae > Medauroidea > Medauroidea extradentata. The sequence continues at coordinate 9,204 of PNEQ01032867.1, forward strand.
ATCTACAATTAACAGTTCTGCCAACGACATAAAAACATAAAGTCAGAAAGTTGTCGGTGAGAGACGGCCCATGTGACTTCCAAAATCCAATCACGACGTATCTGACGTCACAGCTGACGTAGGTGGGATAAGTGTTGGCTTCTCTCGTTTCTGTTGAAGGTGCTTCGCGGTAGCAGAAGTCATGTTGGTCGGCGTGAGATTTCAGTTCAATTGCCAACGCAATTTATTGCAATTTCCACAGTTTAGCTGTAGTTGAAGGATTACATTTTATGTTCTTTCGTGCGTGAAAACAGCAACAACGCATAGAAAGTTCGTCAACGTCCTTCAACTAAGGAATGAGAATAGTACACATCCATTTAACCAAAGTCGGGTAGGTAGTATAGTTCAAAACAAGAGACGGGATCGTCTCAATGTTCGGGTGCACACACAGCGTAATTGTAATGTTATGCCATAAAGTAATGTTATCACTAGCAAATATATCACGAGGACATGCTATTGGTGAGATGCTGGAACGCCAGTTCAGTGACTTCTTGCACCTAAGAATGTTCACGTGCCTGCAGAGCCCTTCATGGCCTTTGATGTGGGTTGTTGTCCAGCCAGGCGATCTCATTAAATGCAATTCTGAAATTTTAAGTTAAGTAGTAACAAATGCAAAGCTATAGTTCAGGATCTGTGCCGCTTAAAATATTCCCGAAAATTGTCATACTGCGAAATTTTAAATAGTACCAGTTTCGGCTACTCCAGAGGCAAATAACAAAAAAAAAAAAAAAAAAAAAAAAAAAAAAAAAAAAAAAAAAAAAAAAAAAAAAAAAAAAAAAAAAAAAAAAAAAAAAAAAAAAAAAACACTACTTACAGCAGAAGTCGAAAGCTCAAAACTGCTGTATTGTAACTGATGCAAGGATATGAAATTACATAGTAAATTGTATCAATCGTAGCTCTTCTGTCGAACCTACATGTATGCTACCACTGACTTGTTTATCTCGAGGAGAACTACACTGTTCTTTTTGATTGTTTAGGCAGTTTTTTTCAATATCCTAAAAACTTTGAGAAAATTAGTGTTATTGTTCTCAAAAAAATACTTGAAACGGATAAGTTTTTTTTGTTTTTTTTTTTTTTTTTTAACAAGTTTTGCTACAAATAATTTACTCATCTCAGTGCAGAAAATGGTTTTGTGCGAAAGCGAAATCTTGTTAAAAAAAAAAAAAACGATGTAAATTCCTGTCCTTGTTCTCGCCATGGCTCCGAGATAGGCAGCGCTCTTATATAGCCAATCAGTTCGTCATTTCACCAGGTGATGCAATACTTTTTTATATGTGTGTATATATATATGTAAATATTTATATACATGTTCATATATGTATATACATATATGTATATACATATATGTATATGTATATATATATGTGTGTGTGTGTTCAAGGTAACGCTATACTGGATGTCCATAAACAAACGCATAATAAACACACCGCGCAAATTTTGGTCGTCTAAATTGGAGACGGAAATTTTAGCGGCAAAATGTTTTTCGACATTTTACATGCACAATGTAGCAACACTGCATGGAGCAAGTCCCCGCTTGTGCTCTATGTCCACGTACTATTTTATGAATCCTAAGTATAACGTAGAATCATGTTTGGACTAGCCGGGATTTTAATGTTCACACATAATAATGCAGGTCAGAACCAACGACATATGGATAGACCCAGCGTAGGCTATACTCTATGCATTACCGATGTGTGGCCAAAACAAAACAGTTGCTTGTGGCCCGCTTTTGCTGTGGAAGATAGGGTTTATGACTTAATTTCAGGTATGGACGTGGTGTTAAATATAAAGGAATTTACCAATCAAAGTCTGATTTCTTGTACTAGACATAAAACGCAAGTTATTTTTACACATTATATACCCATTTATTTGGTTTTAATGCAAATCAGACAAGATATATGGTACTACTACACTTTGCGACATTGTTTTATTTGTATTCAAAATACGTCTGTGGTTAATAAATTTTGGTAATTTATTAAATGAATACAACATTGGGTTAAGAGATATTTAATGTTTACGCCATGTTTGAATATTTGACACCTTTGTATTTGCTGCAATAACCTAAATTATACACGTGTAAATAAATTCAATGGTTCAGCTATATTGCACTGCCTAAATAGTAGTTTTTGTTGGGATTCCATTAAAGTCTTGACATTTCTTGTCCAGTTATGCTCTGGAAAATAAAATGGTACTAAGGCGTGGGTAATAACAATCATACTGCCAAAACTTACAATGAATGAGACAGTAGTTATGCCATTAGCTAATGACTATATTCAATTGTGCAATAGTGGCCTTTCTATGAATTTGGCTGTAATATTTTGTCCCACCCAAAATAAACTTTTCTACGACATGAAACCAGTCCTTGAGAGGGTCAATTCAGACACAGCCCACATAGTGTTCGAAGCAAATGTAATATTTTTATGTCAAATCCCAATGAAATATGACATGTACTTTGCCAAGAGTAGGGAAGTCGGCCTAAAACGACATACTTGGATAAAATGACATAGTGGGTGTTTTCCAAAACCCACGCCAGAGGTGAATGTCACAACAGTTTTAATGTATTCTATGGTTGGCAGCAGTGTTACTGTGTTGATGGCAACTATACATGTTGTTTATTTCTAGCGCCACAAAAGAAAAATGAAATGTGAGTATCCTAAACT
>PNEQ01032868.1:0-11882 GCA_003012365.1 Medauroidea extradentata
CTATGCCAATTTTGGTGGCTCTATCTCTTATATTTTCTAGTATTTTTCGAAAAATGTTTAAAAAATTATTTTTTTCAACGTGGCGTAGCTCCCTTAATATTTACCACAGAATTGTGTTGGTTTATATACCCCACCTTATTTTCCATAACGAATCCCCTCCCGGACTTTGGCACATGAATTCTGGTCCACCCTGTATATAATGTACGTTCGAATGCAGTAACCTTTTTGTGCTCAAAATGGGACAAAAACTAATTCCCTAAAATTATCAAAATATTAAGGCAATTTTTTCGCAATTTCTTTTCAAGAAAGTTTTACAAAATCGCCGTAAAACGAGATAAAACGTGTTGTTAACATCTAAGAAGTGTAAACCTTAGTAAATTAAAAAAAAATTAAACTCTAAAAATTAAACTTAAAAATTAAATATTAATTAACTACCTGAAATATTTCTTCAAATCTAATCGAAAGAAATTTTTGTTCCAGGGTCACATTTTTTATTCTTTCGTAAATAATATTTATAGATCCGCTGTTAATATCTTCTAAAATTTTATTGTTACATTTTTGAACATATCTGTCGGGTAAAAATAATTTGAAATCTTCTATTTCCAATTAGACTCGAGAACCAAACTTAGTGTTTATTATTTTAGCTTCATTTATTAAATATAGCTTGTCTATTGCGAGTTAAGAAATGTTTGTAAATTCTTTTTTTCTATTTAATACATTCCATTGCTTCCATTTTTTTTCTCCGATAATTAGTTTCTATTTATAAAGAAAAAAATTATAAATAAAAAATATATAACAAATATAATTGTATACAATCTTCCCTGCAAGATTGTAGAAAATCATATTTATTACATTTTTACACTTAATACATTTTTTCTTATAAATTGAAGCGAACATTAATGGTGAAAACTCAAAATCATCAAGGCGGAGAAATAGAAACAACTCTTCTCAAAATGTTTGGAATGTATTAGAATTTTAAAATGATATTTTTAAAATAGGAGGTAACAAACTTCGTGAAACACAAATTAAATGTAATGGTTGTCAATATTATTATAAACCTACTCATGAAGAAAAACGTTTAGCAACTATAAAACAAATCCAATATTACAGTTAGATGCGGACAGTGTCATATTGATTATAAAATAATGAATTTAAAAAGTAATGAAAAAAGTAGAATACATAAAGAACTTCCACCATTAGCTAATTAACATAAACCAAAAAAATTTATCTAAAAATAAACAAACAAAAAAGTTATTGTAAAATGTAACATTTGTGGAAAAGAATATGATCAACTTTAAAAGAAAAATTGCGAAAGAAGTAAAAAAGACAACGCAGTAAATAAAATTAAAGAATCTGTTCATTATGATATACACAAAATGGAAGAAGAGTTTGTGAGAAGATTAAAAACTTACGATATTAATCCCACATATGAGGAATTAGATCCATCAAAATCTCTTTAAAAAATTTAAAAAAATAAATAATTTAAGTTAAAGAAGTTAGTAAAAATAACTTAAAAAAATAAATTTAAAATTTTCCACTGAATATAAAAAAGCGTTAGACGAGGATGAAGAACATCATTACTCGTATTTTAAAACTAAAAACGAAATTATTTTACAAACAACTGATTTAGAAGACTATTATTTAGGTGCTATTTCAAAAATTTTAATTGATATAATAGATTTTTAAGCAAAAGGATACCAATGGGTACTAAATACAATATAATATATAATTTAGAATTAAGAATAAAGAAATATGATCCAATAAATGGCGGTTCATATGTTGAATATACCACAAAAAATTAAAGATAAACAAGTAGTTATCAATGTTAAAAATAAAGATCAACAATGTTTCTTGTGGTCTATTTTATCAGCGTTACATCCAGTAAAACAGGACCCACATAGAGTAGGTAAATGTAAAGAATTTGAACACGAGTTTAATAATGCATTTAATGGTTTAGAATTTGCTATGAAATTAGATAATATTTCAACATTTGAAAAAAGATCTGGAATTTCTATTAATAGTTATGAAGAAAATAAAATTAAGGTTAAAAATGAAGATAAAGACGAAATAGATGAAGAAGAAATGTTACTTAATTATATAAATAACAATGAAGAAGAAACTAATAATAAAGAAAACAATATCAAATACGAAACAGGATATATAGTTTAGCAACTAAGTATTAAGAAAAATAAAACTGATAGATACGTAAATCTTTTATGTATTAAGAATGAAAAAATTTACCACTATTGTTGGATAAAAAGTTTTTCTTGACTTGTAGGTTAACAACATTAAGAAAATAATAGAAAAAAATTATTTGTAATATATGTTTACTATATTTTACACCTGAAGAAAAATTAAACAAACACGAAGAAGTGTGTAAAAATAACGGAGTTCGAGTAAAGCTTCTAAACGAGAGAAATAATATATTAACATTTTTAAATTATAAGCATTCTTTAAATGTATTTTTTTCTATTTATGCTGATTTTGAATGTTTATTAAATAAAATAGATACTTGTGAAACCAATCCTGAAAAATCATTTACAAAAAATTATGAAAAACACGAACCAATAAGTTTTTATTATTATATAAAATATGAAAATTGTGATTACAAACCTCTGTATTTTATAAAAAAAATACATCAAGTGTTTTTTCTAGAAATGTTAATGGAGGAATATATGAAATTAAACAAATATACAAAAAGTCGAACCAATGATTTCATTAACTAATGAAGAACAAAGTAAACATTTATCAGCAACACATGACCATATCTGTGAAAAACCATTACTTACTATTAACGAGAGTGAGAAACCTATAAATTGAATCAGTAATGGATCATGATCGCTTAACTGGAAAGTTTCGTGGCGCAGCACATAATAAATGTAATTTAAATTATCAAAATCCAAAATTTGTTCCTATTTATACTCATAATTTACCTGGATACGTTTTATTTATTTGTTAAAGACTTTGGAAAATTTGAAAATGAAAACAGGATCGATTTAACTACAAACAATGAAGAAAAACATGTTTCTTTTACAAAACATGTAACTGATGGAATAAATTTAAGATTTATTGATTCATTTAAATTTATCGCTTCTGGTTTAGATTCACTATCTAAAAATTTTACTAAAGAACAATTTCGAAAAACAACAAAATATTTTTTAGAAGAACAAATTAATTGAATTACTAAAAAGGGTGTTTATCCTTATGACTGTATGGATTGTGAAGAAAATTTTAACGAAATAGATTTACCATCTAAATAAAACTTTTATAGTAATTTAAATAAAACTTATATTTCTTATGAAGATTACAAATTTGCACAAATAGTTTGGAACACATTCAATATGAAAAATCTTGCTCAATACACAGAATTATGTAACAAAATTTATGGTTTATTGTTAGCTGATATATTTGAAAATTTTAGATATGTTTGTACAAAAACTTATAAATTTGACCCATCCTGGTATTTTACTGCACCAGGATTATCTTGGGATGCAATGTTAAAACATGCAAAAATTGAATTAGAACTATTGACTGATTACAAAATAATTTTAAGGATTGAAAAAGGAATTACAGGGGGAATTTAGCAATGTTATAAAAGATATGCAAAAGAAAATAATAAATATATGAAAAATTACTATCCTAAAATTGAAAACTTATATTTAGAATATTTAGAAGCAAATAATTTATATGGTAGGGCAATTAGTCAATATTTACCAAATGACGATTTTAAATGGGTAAATTGTAAACTTGATGATGAAAAATATTGGAATAAATATATATCAAATGTAAAAAAAAATATTCAAGTTATGGTTATATTTTAGAAGTTGATTTAGAATATCCCAAAGAATTACATGATTTACATAAAGATTATCCATTAGCACCAGAAAATAAAAAACCTCCAGGTATTCTAAAACAAAAAAAAAAATATTAAGTACTTCATGTCATAAATAACATTATGTAAATCATAATCTCTAGGAATGAAACTGAAAAAAGTACACAGAGTATTAACATATAAACAATCAAATAAGTTAGGTTCATATATTGATTTAAACACACAAAAGATACAAAATCCACAAATAACTTTGAAATTGATTTTTTATAAAAAATATAATGAATAATTAAGTTTTTAGAAAAACCAATGGAAAATATTACAAATAGAGTGGATAATAGATTATGTACAAATTCAGAACAAGGACAAAAATTAATTGCAAAACCAAATTTTATAGATAGAACTAAATTTAGTAGAAATTTGACTGCAGTTCATATGAATAAAACTAAATTATGTTTTAACGAACCAATTTATGTTGGAACAAGTATTTTCGATTTATTAAAAGCTTTAATGTACGATTTTCATTATAACATAATGAAACCTAAATATAAAGATAATATTGGATTATGTTACACTGATACTGATTCATTTATTTATCATATAAAAACAAATTAATTTTATGAAGGTTGAATGATTCAACATTTTGATATTTCAGATTATGAAAAAGATAATAAATATAACATTACACAAATAAACATGAAAATTATTTGTAAAATGAATGATGAAAATAATGGAAGAATTCTTTGGGTTAAAATCTAATAAAACTGATGTTGTTAGAAATTAAATAACATTCGATGATTATAAAAACTGTTTATTCAAGAAAGAACTCCTGAAGAAGATAAATGATTTATTCTTGAAAATGGAAATAATCTATTATCATGGGGGTCATTATAAAATTTAAAATTAATAAAGAATATAAAATACACTGAAATAAAAAAATAAAAAATATTACTTACAAAATTTCTTCATTGATTCTCTCACATTTAATACCGTAGGCCTATATAAGATTTCTTTGACTAATTAATGCTACGTTACAAATTGTTGTAGCAACTTTTGGTTTATTAAAATCTACCATAAGTTTAATATTAGTTCTATCCTTTACAACAGAAGTTATTCAATGAGAACAATCAATAACATAAATCGCTCTTTCAGAAACAAATTTATTTGGGTTAAAGAACATTTCTATATTACGATAAACGGTATCAAATTTAGTTCTTGAATTTCTAAAATCTTTGTAAGCAATATACTTTTATCAGATATATTAGTTTCTATGTCAAGATTCCAATTTTATTTTGGAAATACTTCATTTCTACCATTTTTACTTTAAATATTTCTAACATTATAATGATAAAATAACTAACCATTTTTATCTTTTTCTGGATCTTATTTTCTATAAGTTACTATAAATGAGCTTCAGAATATATTTTAGAAGTTCGTAGTCAGGTGTTCACTCGTGGTCTAGTTAATCTATACTTTAAACCAGGTTTAGACCTGGTTTAACGAAAAGTTTCTGAATACGGCCCTTAGAATCTTAATATAACGTATCATTCCAAAAATTGGTAATTCTGTAACACTTCCTCAGTTCAATGATTTTGTAACAACTTTAACTAGAAACAAGCGACAATTGGATAATGTTTTCCTTCCATACTTAGAACAAGATAATAACATAGATTTTGAAGATAAAAGACTAAGAAATGTATGTAATCCAATTGCACCCAATAATGCTGTTAATGTAGAATATTATAAAGTAATAGAATTAACATTATTTCTTTAGTTATAAAATACAGTACAAAATATAAAATAGTTTACGTGGAGAGTTATCACACTGAATATATTTTTATGATCGGTGGAACAGTTAGTGAGATAGTAATTAAACCGCATGATTTCAAACAAATAACAGAATGTTATGTCCAAGCCAATAAATCCAGTCAACAAAAAAAAAATTATATCGTACTACTATTTATCCTAAAACTGGACTTCTAAAACAGAAAAAAAAAAAAAAGATTATTTGTTTAAATTGTTTAATGTCAAAAAATATGATGAGATATTTTTCTAAACGTCCAAAGAAATTTTATATCGCAGAAGGTACTGTTCTTTTTATTAACATTATTATGGTTTACATATATTTAGACTTAAATAAATAGTTTATATTATTGCGATATTTACCATCATTTGTTGTATCTATTGTAATAAAACCATATTCTTTGTTCCAACCTTTTAAACATTCTTCTCTAAATTTTTAAAATGATATCACCACCAACAAAATCATTATGAATATGTTTAAGATTTGTATCATCTTGTCTAAATACACAAAGAAAATTAGCATTATATCTTATAATTGTTTCGGTACTTTTGAATATGTTTTAGCTAAATAAAAACAATCAATATTTTTATGTCTACCTTGAGTAAAATAATCTCTAATCATATCTTGATTATCTAGAATAACATAATCAAGCATAGCAATAGAATTTTCACAATTGTCAACATCAACCATTTCATCATTTGAAGGGAGAAGATATGCGTTTGGTTCTTCAATTATTTTAATGGTTACATCAGTATCTTCTTTTAAAGCAATATATTTTGGTTGATTTAAACTTCTTGAACAAACATATAAAGTACAAAAATTTAACCATCCTGGTGTATATATAAAATTATCGATCATTAATGTTGTTTTTCTGTAATTACTTGGACCAACAATTAAACTTTATTTGGTAATAATTCTCCATGACGTTTTTTTAAATAATGTTGTTAGATGTTCTTATTTTTTATCCCATCTGATTTTTAACCTTAGTATTGATATTATTTATTGTACAAAATTTTTACAATAAATGAATAAAGTTCTTAAGTGGCCTGGAAAGAAATCAATCTTAACTAAAAGACTACATTAGAAACTGAAAAACATTCGGTGCGTTTAATTCAATTTTAGACTACTTATTCGACACCTTATATTACACAGGAAAATAACAAGTTATACTTTATTAATTAAAATGGGGTAGAAAATAAAATAGAAATTCCAGTTGATCAGTGTAATGTGGAAGATCTTGAAAAAAGTTATTAAAACAATTCCTCTGTTTAACAAGATACAGTCTGGTAAAAAAAATATATTGAATTAAATAAAATAAGGAATAAAGTGAAAATAAAATGTATTTTTGTTCTTCTGTTTGATAAACCCAATTCGCGTGCCGAAATTTTAGAGTTTACAAATGTTTTAGAAAGAAATTATGTCAATGTAATTTAGTGCATGTTAATAGTTCTTAACCACAACCAATTTTAAACCAGCCTGAGGCTGAATTTGTACGTTACAAAATAAAATCAAAATAAATTAAAATAACGTAGTTACCAATCATTTTTTCCAATAAACACAGACAATCTTAAAAATATTGTTTTAGAAATCAAAGATGCGAATGGACAATTAATAGACTTTGATTCTTCTGAAACAGCTATAATCTTGGAAATGCGACAGTAGTTATAATAATGAACCTTAAACTGTATCATGTTTAGAATTTTAAAAATTTTTATTTATTATGTAAATAAATATGAATAATATTTCTATAGAATATGTGATGAAAGACTTAGGAAAAGAATAGTCAAATTAAATACATCGAATTTGGAAATTTGTATGTAAACTTTTAATTAAATTGTGTTGTACTAAGCAGAAATATTTATGACGTTTTATTATTTTTTGTATATTAAATTGAACAAGTGTTGGAAATTTTAGAAAGTTATTGTATTGATTATAAATTAAATTTTGTTTACTGTTTTGTTTGGGAAGAAAAGGTTTATTTTAATATCTATAGCAGTAGATAAATGTGATATGAAATCCAAAATCTGGGAAGATGTAAAATTTGAGTTATTTGATGCAGATTTTTGTAGGTTTTGTGTTTTAAATCCAAGCAAAAATTTTCATGAATTTGAGATAGAATTTCATAGTAGAAATAGTCACTGGACATTTAAGTTTATTTAAAAATATTTTTTTTACTTCATTTACAGTCATTTGTATTCCTTATATTTTAACAATACTTTTTTTTTATCTTGGTTTACGGTGATTTTTTTTAATTTCTTGATAAGAAATGAGAACAAATTACCTCAATATTTCGATAATTTCTGGGAATTATTTTGTGGTTTCATTTTTGTGCTACGAAAATGGTAATTGTGTTCGAACGTACAAAAGCTATTTATTGTGCTATAACATCTCCTATCTACTACTGCTCTAATACTCGCAATTTCCGCGTATGTTAGTTGTTCCTTATACTTGGAATTTGTCACAATGTACGCGTTATTCTTTATTTCCACACGGGTAACGTGCTCTGCCACCTCGTACTCTAGATTTTTGAGAAATAACCATTGCCTCCTACATACCTTCTCTTGTTTGCAGTTGTGTTTCTGTGCTGATTTTCAGTCTTAACATCGCACCAGCCCTGACTCCCGTCTCTGTTCTAACACTTCTGTAGCATTGATTTGCATTATTTGCAGAGTATTTGAATTTTCTGTCACTGTTATGGTAAAAGCTAGACCTACCGATAATTTCGCTATTTCCTCATTAACTTTCTCTAGTTCCTTTTCTAATCTGACATTTTCTACATTTGCCCTATCATGTTCTAAACACTGTGTGTACCTCTTAAGGCCTAACTCAACTTTTTTAACATTGCTGATTAGTTGTTCTACTGTGTAATTTTCTAATCTTATTATTTTATCAGCGTATGATGGCATTCCAAATTATCTCTACTAATTCATTCTCCGGAATGTTTCTGTTGTGCCTATTTCTGCAGTATAACATGTCCTCTATGTGCGATTGACAGATTTCCCTTAGTTTCTGTTTTGTCGAAAATAGAAATTCTTTACATTTTTGTTTGCTGTCTACTTGCTGAGATGTTTTCCGTAGCCTACACTTGATATCCTGCCAGCGTCTTTCCTGACCTCTGCTTTCTGCTATGGCGTTTTCGTATACGTTTCTAGGTGAACCTATAATTTTACTCTCTTGCATTTTTCCTTCTCGTCTTACTTGTTTATGTCACTGGCAGCGTTGAAGTTGTCCAAAAACTCATCTACATCCTCATTTTCTCTACTTGAGAAAGACTATTTTTTGCGGTTCATGAAGCACAATATTACACTGTGGTACTTCCGCCATTGTGTTCACGTCTACTGCAATTATTGCCACGTTATATTACTCGTTCCTGAGTTCAGAACTTACTGTATCGCATTACTGCTTTGTAACTTCCTCTGCGTTAAGTAAGCACTATTGTCCTCGACCGAGAGACGGTTAAGTTCGCCTTCTATTTCGCTGACAGCAGAATTACCTTATGTTTCTACCTCTTCTGTAAATGACGGCACTAAACCGCTTTGCGTTAGCTTAGCTACAAGCCCTCTTGTCACACGTGTGGACTGACTGTCTAATTCCTGCAAAACATCAGGGTTCTGTTGAATTAAGCTACCTGCTGCTTCTATAAGCCTATTAAATCTTTATGAACTTGGTCGTTGGTCGCTCTCAACTTTTCTCTGTAATTCAGACAAATCTATAGTCGCTTTCTTAAACAACTTTTTCGCAGACCCTACAAGGGATCTCTGACTCTCTCTCTCTCTCTCTCTCTCTCTCTCTCTTTCTCTCTCTCTCTCATGTAGTGTATATATATATATACTTATTGCTTATATTCTATTACTATAATCACTATGTGTTAGCCCCTCAAGCATTAAACACCCAACAATGTAGCTACGTTTTCACACCATGCAATTTTTCCTGTATGCAATTATAACTACTATTTGAATTAAGTTTACTATTTATGTAAAATTCTTATGCTTAAAGCTATCGGGCGACTATTAATGTGACCATTATACCAAAGGGGATTGAGTTTATTTTATTTATACTTAATTTAACAGGTCGATGGGGAATATTAATTAACTTAATAATTCGACTAAATGATTAATCATTCTAAAGATGGCGGCTGAGTGAAAGCACGCGTGTGGAGCTCCTGTTAAAAGTGTCTCTGAAGGTGTTCTTTTTAACGGCAAACAAACAGTATACTATTTCTTCTAACAGTATAAGTGGCAGGTGAAGTGATACGCGTATATCTCTCAAATTATTTGATAAATTGAATAACTAAGCGAAGAAAATAGTGACGCGCACTTCCACAGACCAACATGAAGCCAGAAGAAAAGAAAGTGTCTGCAGCCAGGGGTGGACAGAGCGAAGATTTAGCATCAACAATACGGAAAACCGTAGAAGAAACTCTCGGTAGTAGTGATATAGTGAAACAAATTGCCGAAGCTGTTACGAACATAGTAACGAAAAAAGTGATTGAACGCCTTGAAGCCAACATTGGCTTTAATACAAACGCGTGTGAAGTGTTAAAGAAACAATACTCTGATCTAGAGGCAGAAATCAACCGTCTGAAATGTGAGTGCACAAAAAAAGACGACGACCTCGAACAATACCAAAGGCGTAACAGCTTACGAATATTTGGTATAACAGAGAAAGAGAAGGAGAATACGGATGAGTTAGTGGTACGCCTTGCAAAACAGATTGGAGTAGACATTAGTCCCGCGGACATAGACCGTAGCCACAGAGTGGGCCGGAAGAAGGAAGGAAGTGTGCGGCCGATAATAGCCAAATTTATTAGTTATCGAAAAAGAAGTGAGCTGTTCCACAGTAAGAGGGGTCTTAAGGGAACCGGAACAACTATAAGGGAAGATCTCACGGCGCCAAGGATGCAGCTGCTCCAGGAGGTCATCAACAAACTAGGCGTTAAAAATACGTGGACAGTGGATGGCACCATCTTCGCAAGACAAGGGTCGACCAAAAGGAGGATCACGTCCTACGAAGACCTCCAAGCTTTACCTACACCCAAGTAAGCCTCCATCTTGTAACACTCTGGCGTCATGCTGAATCAAATTTTAGAGTGGTATCTAGAAATATCATGGTTACATTTGTGTACATTCATACTTGTGTACGTGACATCTAGTTGCTATAAATTATTATTAGAATAAATGTTGGGAATTCAAGCCTCAAGGACAAGATTATTTGAAATACTACAACAAAATATTTTATGTCTAACCTTACCTGGTACTACTACTGTAATCATGTCGTTTTTTCATGTATGTTTTTCCTGATTGAAATTACCGAGACATTTTTTTAACAAGGTAGCTCCTTATAAAGCTTCACTCATATGTTAATTTTTTTACACATTCTTGATAACTTGAAACTAAACCTAAGTAAATTTAAATTAGTTTATTTTCTTTAGATTTAAATCTTATTTCATTTAATCATTCTTTCATCTCTTGCAACGTTCATCTATTACTTAATACCAATAGATCAATGCTTAGTACGTAAGTTTAATTTTAACAATCACTAAAATGTACGTATTTTTAATATTTTATATTGTATTGTATGTACTGTGTATATCACGTAATATTTTGAAGACATCATTATACATTTCTCGACTTCACACATTGGGTAACCGTAACTGTATGTCATTAAATTTACGTTGCGATAAAAACACTGGGAATGAGATTCGCTGGAGTGTTGTCATAGTTTGTGCAGCCCTTAGAGAAGTTTCCGCTGTCCACCCTGAATAGTCAAGGTCAGTCGCTTGCTCGTCATTCTCGGAAGACACAGCAACTTGTGGTGGTACACCCCCCTCCATCTCAAACCAGTTTAGCCACCCCCGGTAATGTGCGGAACTCACCCTGGAAACTGCCGTTTGTAAACACTGGAACTCACATAAATATTTGCCACCTGAACTTTCGTTCCCTTATGCGTTGCGTTAACGATGTGCGTGATATCATCAATGACAATAATCATAGCCTACTCACATTTTTGCTATTACTGAAAGTTGGCTACGTCCCGGTATACCATCAACACTGTTGAACGTAGATGGGTACAATATAATTAGAAAAGATAGAACAATCGGCAGAACAGGAGGTGGAGTTGCTATGTACGTAAGAAGTAACTTACACGTTAGAAAAATAGAACATACACAGTTAGACTCAAGTAACATCGAACAGTTATGGTTAGAGGTACATCATATACACAGAGTTATTGCTGTTGGAGTCGTATATA
>PNEQ01032869.1:0-11882 GCA_003012365.1 Medauroidea extradentata
CCAAATTGCGAGGTTAAACATTATTATTATTACTGTAAGCAGGGGTGATTTTGTGACATTTGTATATTGAAATGTGACGGCTGGCTCAAGTTAGTTCTGTGGGTGATTAGTTGGATAAGAATTCAATCCCTCAAACAAAAACAAATATTGAACTGTAGCAATATGAAATCAACTGCAAAGTGTTTTCTCCGAGGGCCTAGCAAGGCCTAAGTTACTGTACTGACGTGTAATTTTATAAACCATAACTTAGCTCGTATACCGCACTGATTTTAACTATAGCAGTTTATTAGGGACACGTAACTTAAAAGTACAACGATACACATTTATTTTATGCAGCAGCGATTTGAAAAACGAAAAGACACATACAAGAGTATCCAAGCAAGCCTGTTATGTTTCCACACACAATTTGAACAACCGACCCTTCGCTTAAAATACAGACACTTATTAATTGTAAACAGCTCGCGTTTTGTCATTAATTAACATCTTGAATATGCAACACCGATAATTACGTCAAAAATACGGCTCGTCTCGGCAGATACTGTTCCCAGTACGAATATTTTATTAAGACGAATATACACACGAGCTGTATGGTTTTTCCATCTAAAATAATAATGATTTAAGTTATGGTGGATTTTTCGCAAATCCAACATAAATTAATTTCACTATCGTCGTTTCGGACTGTGAAATGTTCTAACCTCTATAATCCGCCATGATTTTTACACATTTGTAAACAAGTTACGGCAAGCCAGTAAGTATAACACCACCCTAGACCCCATCTGTTAACTTACGGTCGCTCACTTTCAAGTTAAGGTAAGCAAAATGCTTACTGAATCGCTCCGGGAAAATTTACGGCAAATGTTAAGGTGACTGGCCGTAAATCTCAAGTAAAGGTTACCTTAAAAGTTAGTGAATAGACCCCCAGGCCAACTTGGTCAAGGTCTGTAGAGGGGAGGTTGGCCCAAGATGGGGCATATAGACGATGGGACTGTTGTGCGAGTGGCGCGGGTGTAACGAAACCCACCGACTCTCCGCCGCGCCTCTGCTATTGCTATAGCTTTGATAAAATTCTCGCCCGCACTGGTAGTGTAGGGTTTTGTTATTGTGCTAGCAGTTCGATTACTTATCTCCGATTTCCAAATAATGTGCGTAAGAATTAATGGACTGTAAAATTCCCAAGCATAACATTTTTCCCCCTATGTTCATTTCAAAATATCTCAAACCCTGCTTATAAAACCACGTGTTTGCATTGGGTTCTGTTTTGTTTACTCTTAATAAATAAGTTAAGTTGTATAGCCTAGTGGTAATGTTTATTAATTTTTAAAGAAGTAAGGAACCCTCACATTAACATATATTTTAAGAATTTGGAATTGTTTGGAGAGCTTCCATAAAATAAAACACGTTTTCCCTTACAGACTTAGCAAAGTGATTGTTTTATTTGAAAGTAATAACCATATAACTGTACTTGCTAATGCATTCAAGTCATCATAGTGGCATTTTTGCTGCACTAATACTGTAAAATGTATCTTTGGAATTTTGCACATACTAATATTTTAGCATAAGTTAATAAATGATATGTTACTGCAAGTATATTCAATCAAAAATATACTTAAACTACATACGAAATAGTATACACATTACTACTAATAATGTATGGTAAAAGTTTCAAGTTACAATTACTATGTAGCATAAACTGTACTCTTATTTTTTTCTAATCTTATATTTACAAAATGAGTATAATTCATTATTGCAGCAGTTCAATAATGAACACCCACATTATTGTAAAAATGCATGCTATCTGCATGTATTTGTATGTAATCATATGTAAACAAAGCTTCCCGTTTTGTTACTAATGCCTCTGGTTAATTCACATGATTGTTGCATTGTTTTATTTACTTTGGTAATTAATATTTCTTGCTACTTTTACCACACAAATTTAGCAGAATTCTTAAAAATCCTAATGTTTTAACTGATGCATACAAACTTACATTATTTTTATCCGAGGGCGTAATTCTGCTTAAAACTGAGTCTCTTCGAATACAATTATGCTAATCTGCGAAACATGAAACATATCTGATTTTAAAACTACATATTTATAAGTATAAACATTTAACGTGTATTTCGAGCAGTTATACTCACTACCACTACATTGCATTCCAAGGTCGTAGTTATTTTTAAAAATTATTCACATCCTTCCTATTTGTTGGATTGATAATTTAAATTAATATAATAAAGTTGTAGTTATGAATTTGACCAGTTTAACGATATGAATGTTTATAAAAAGAAAGCTCAAATGCACACAGTTATTGAGTCGGTACAAACATAACTCTGCTATACATTAATGCATTGTAAAAAATTGTGGCTTTTGTTTCTAGTGCTATTGACGTTAAAATTTAAATTTCTGGTAGCTTGAAACACAGATGCTGACAGTGTTCTTACATAAATAAATTGAAAACTTTTCCTCGAGAATTATATAAACTCATTTTTAATCAGTACGTTTCTCAATGCAATACGTAAAAATAAATTACCGTAGCAAGAGTGTTTATGCAGAAAGGTGAATTGCAAAATTTACACATTTGGTAAGTAAAGTAGAAGTTTCTTGGAATTTCGTGTGTATTTACAATTCAAATTTAAAATATGACCTTAAACCTCGACAGTGGTTGCAAAAAAAAAAAAAAAAGTAAAATGTTTCATGTGTTAGAACTGGTCTCTGCTTTTGTTGGTTAACAATGTTAATGCAAAAAAATAATTTCGTTTACATTTTTATAAGTTCCAAAGAAACATAGTAAATTGTCAAAAAGTTTACACTAGTAAATTAAAACGAAATATTTTTAATTAAATTACAAAATTTAATTTAATGTAGAATTTAGTCAGCACTTTAAAAAAAACTTTGGAAATGAATACAACCGTCCTCCTCCACTCAGTCTCCTACTGCTTTTTGCCTATGGATTGGGAAAAGTAAAAAAAAAAATTCTTTTTGCAGGGAAGTAGTAGTTTTTTCCCCAGACATGATGTAATTGACATGTGAAATTTAACTGCTACTGTTTGCCAGGTGTTCAGTTACGTCTTACGATGCAGTGTGTGAGTGTGTATTCCTGATTACTAGTAAACAAGTTACTAAAATTACAGTAATATGATGCTTCTGTAGTTTCCCTTATTTCAAAACTATAAAGTTCTCTTGTTTGCCTTCTTTCCACATTACTACACCTTGCTAATAAGTAAATGTTCAGAATGAATCAGACAGACCAATTCTTCGTTTTTCTCCTTATTTTATTTACCTGATATATGTTACTATATATTATTTAGCCCCCACAGGTTTAGTATAATTTCACATTGATTTTAAAGAATTTTTAACAATTTTTCCTTTCACCAATTTTTCTGGAAATTTTAGAACACTAGTTACAGTAAATTATACAATTTAAATTACTAGTAAAATAAGAGCAGTGTGCTAAGCAAATAATCCCACCTAGCACCACTAAATTATATGAAACATATTAAAATTTAGTCTTTACAACAATTTTAAAATCAACGTCAGTCACTAATATTGATTGTTAGAGGAGTTTAGTTCTCTTTTTATGGTCATGCTCTCTGGTTTATACTAATTTTGAGATAATTATTTTTTTTAAGCTTAAACTAGAGCAGATATAAAAATCTGGTTGGCAGTTTTGTTTAAAAATTATTTTTGGCTGGATAGCACTTTTTTTTCAATACAAGAAATTATACGGTTTCTCATAAATAGTCAACTTTCCTAATACCATGGGGTCACTAGGGAGGGACCCCATAGATTTTTTGTTTTTAATGATATTCAAACAACAGATGTTTGTTTGCATTAGTGCTCCGTGACTTTTTCCCTCGGTCTGTCTTAGGGGTGTGCGATATGTCGACATGTCGAAGTCGACATCGACATGTAAACATGTCGATGTTTCGACATTTATCTGATAATATTTTCGATATGTCGATGTCGATACGTGTCGAAGTCGACATGTGTCGGGGTCGACATGTATCGAGGTCGACACAGGTGTCGAGGGTCGACATGCGTGTCGAGGGTCGACATGCGTGTCGAGGGTCGACATGTATCAAGGGTCGACATGTGTCGAGGGTCGACATATGTGTCGAGGGTCGACATAAGTGTCGAGGGTCGACATACGTGTCGAGGGTCGACATACGTGTCGAGGGTCGACATATATCGAGGTCGAAGCATGTGTCGAGGCCGACGTATATGTCGAAATCGACATATGTCGTGGGGTATTGGCTTTCTGTGCATATGCGTTTGACAGGATAGGGCTCGCTACGTCTTCATATTACTTTATTTACCTCTGTTCGCTTTCAGCACACGCGTGGGCTCGGGCCTGGGAACTGACGCCAAGAAGGTATCCCACACATTTTTCCTAATCGAAGTAAGGCAGGTCCAGTCCAGTCCGTGTGTTCGCTGTCTCTTGCTTCAGTTTCATCTTTTTCCTCGCATCGCGTCGCGTGTAATGGAATGAGCTACGTTCGGTTTAATTCAGCGTTGTACCACTAACTTATAGCATAATTTTTATTGAAAGTTACAAATATTTTCCTTGACATTCATATCTTCATGACGGATGAAAGTCATGAGACGAACGTTGTTTGTGTTGATGTAAATGATTGTGAGACCATACACGAGTCTACCGCTACCGGCGGGAGTCCGTATTAGAACTTGATCATAATATTTAAAAAAAATCAAAAGGCAAAGTGTATATAGTGTAGACACGTTGTCAACTGCATTAAGGGCACCGACCACCCACGTATTAGAAGCTGAAAAACTACAGAGCTGTAAGGTTGACCTTGAAGCGCGCATCAAATGCAGCGACGCCATTACGAGCAACTAAGTTCAGTGCAGGTCGCAATCTGAGTTTCACATACATGTGGTTAGTACATTTTGAAATACGGACGTCTGAAAACCGCGTTTTTACCCAAGTTGGAGGGCTTACAAACAGTATTTTTAATAAGCATGGTGTCTTAATAATGAGGTTCCGACCTTGTCTGGTGTTTGTTGTCTTTTCGTATGTTAGTGCAATGGGTACATGTGGAATACTTCGTAGAAAAATCCTGTTTATGGATACACTGCAATGCATATGAAGCGTGAGATAGGCGGCCGCCAGCATAAAATCGCATCTCAAATCGAAATATCCGCTTAGTTCATTTCAAATTTCATGTAATCGTAGAAACGAGGACACAGATTTCACCATTTCGCAAGAACCTGGTCCATCTATAAGGTATTTCAACTGTACTGAAAATATGTTATTTAAAATAGTTTTTTTATTTAGCTTTTCTAACAGATTATTTATATTATAAGAATAAACATGAAACTACGTATTTTTTTTTTTTAATTCATGCTGTAAGGAATCTAAAATAGTTAATTTTGTTAGTGTTTCAAGCGAAAAGGAACGAAAACCTGCGAGCTAATTGCTAATTTTAAGGCTGCTAACTGTGCACATGTAATGTTTCATGTTTAGCTTATAAAAGTAATGTGAAGTGAAAGTGAAAATTTAAGACTCCCTTTCTTTCAGTTTGAGTAAATTTTATAACTGTACTTTAACACCAGCATTTTTTTTTTGTAATGTTAATATTTGATGTTCATACTAACTGCACGGTCACGGTTTTGACTGCTACTATTTTTCTTAAAATTGACAACTTCATTTTATTCTTAAAATAGAAAAAGAAGCAGGACACATTGCCTAATACGTAACTGTGTAGGCCCTATCATATTATGATAATCACTGTCGTGTGTTTTGGTAAACCAAACGAAATAGAGGGAAGCTGTGTCTAACTTGTGCGTACCCTACTTCGCACACTTTTTAAAATTAAATACATTATGGAATTTTCAAACAAAAAAGAAAATAAGACACAGTTCTTAATGCAGTAAAACCCCTCCTAAGCGAAACTCGGCAATATCCAGATGTATTTTATTTTTCCCTCGTTTAGGCAGCTTTCCTTTTTATACAGGTGTGTAGCAGGCAAGAAAAAAAAAATTATGTTTTCAAACATTTTTTAGTTGCAATGTAAAACTTTATAGTAACCTATATGAACAAAATCGGACCAAAACACCTTTGCCGCAACTCTAATTGAATCAATATTAGAAAACAAAACGGAATGAAAGTGTGACACCCCAACTGTTATTCGATCTATTTTGAACCTTGTGTCGGTGGTGGCTTTAGTCAGATGTCACTAAACGTGCGCAGATAAAAGTAATTCCAGTGGGATACTCTTGATACTCTTTCATAATAATCTTTGTTTTATCAGTAGAAAATTAAATTACATTGCCCCTGGACTGTATCACATCGATTATACAATCATTAAAATCACCAATGGAACAATTAGCCTTGAAAATTATGCAAAAAAAGCATTTACCACGAATTAAAAACTACAAATTACAACAAGAGTTTAGTGGACTACCCAATTAACAATCTTTAAGAAATTAACAATATACGACGTTAATACTCCGAGGTGGTGGTTGAATAATTTCTCCTAGGTCATATTGACCTGACTCTTTGAGAGCTCAGTAACATTTTCCTTCTTTCGCACCCAAAAAATTCTGATTTTGATTTTTAGATATTTACGTAAGCTTCACTTTAAAACAAAACTGCTTAAGGAGACACGGATCATTTAGGGGAAACAAATATTATTTTTAAACGGTTTTTTAATTCCAATTTCGAAAAAAACGTTGAATTAATATTTAGATATTTAAGTAAGCTTTATTTTAAAGCGAAATCCACCTCGATATCTGACCAGGTTTAGTAGATACGGAAGATTAATGGCAAACATATTTTAATTTTTAAACAGCTTTTGAGTTTGAATTTCTTAAACGCCTGAAAATGGTTTTGAGGTATTTATGCAAGAATAATTTTGAAATGAAAATCACCTTGATATCTCAACTGGTTTAAGAGGAATCCAAGATTGATTAAAACACATTTAATGGTTTTTCACCCCTTAATTTCCGAATTAAAAGAACGAAAAATCTGGCAATAAAAATTTCTTTGGACAATATTTTGAAGTAAATAAAGTAACGGTAGCTCTTCATATTGAGATGTCTGGGATTCGCTGAGAACTGATTCCACACCTTTTCACTACTTTACTTATCGAATTTCGAAAAATCCCTTATTAATGGCTGCCTACAAGGTAAGGGGAAACCGCCCACATATTTTAATGTTTTTAGGTCTAGTAGTTAGGGCTGTGTGTTGATGAGTGAGTGAATGAGTGCATGGGACACTTAATTTTATGTATACATGGAATAAAATAATGTTTTTTGTAGTAATAAATAACATGCTAATCTGTACAGAGAAAAGTAGATAGAAAAAAGTGTGTTTTGCCATTTTAGGGTATTATTATGTTTGTATTAAACGTGGTATAACGAAACTACCATTCAGACGTTTTCTGTTTCTGAGGTGTATGCTCTTTTAATAGTTAAACGCAACGGCTTTTAGTAGTTTGGAATTAAATGCTTACTTTAACAAGTAAAGCCGGATTCACACGTCCACAGATCGTCCAGAACATACAGAACAGACAGTACAGATGACCGTTCATGCGTATACAGATCTTGGGTGTACCCATGATTCAATTCGTTGTTTATATTGGGTTGAGTTTACATGTGAAGTTGCGTTTGTGGGCGTGGCATTTAATGAAATATTTTTAACTTTTAGCACGAGAGAGCTTTATGCAGGTATCAACTTGCGTGTATCTGCGTGATAATTAATACGACATAATTCTGTGGTAATTATTGGAGTAGTGCAAATGAGAAGTGACAAGTGTTTTTATCGACTTCACTTAAATTTATACTCGTGTGTCTAAATAAATATGATAGAGATGGGAACTAATATTTTCGATAAGTTCTTTTATATTTAAAAGCAAATAAATATCTGCTGAAAAGAAGACACTCGAAGCAACATTTTTAGTGTGTCGGCAAACTGAAGAAGCCTACATACGAAAGTTTGCACCAGTAGTTTTATATCAGGTAAGTCGTGTGCTTTTTATCTTTTAGTCATGTATCTGACTGTTGCGAAATCAAGCTTTATTTTAGAAGAAAATAAACTTTAAATAGTGTTAATATTCGACTCAAACATATCAGTACTGAAATTCACTTGCCTAATTTTGTGGGGGCCTACCTAGTCATGTCGTAGTGGGAAGATAAATAAAAATCTAGTAATGAGTAGGCACATCTAAAAAATATACAATAGCTTTTAAAATTTGTTAAATAAGAGAAACTGAATACAACTGAAGGGGACAGACAATTTTTAAAATTGTGTTGATGTTGTAAGTTACAGATTTATGAGTTCAGTTATTTTAGTGTTTCAAAAAGAACTAACTTATAGTAAGTTAAAGGATCAGGTACAGCAATGGGTAGCAGGGTGGGTGAAGGATAAATGGAGAAAACAAGGGCAGGCTGGTGAAGATGAAGGGAACATTTAGCCATCAGTGATGTTGAAGGAACTGGAGTGGAACTGATTGTTCGAAAGGAGAGGAGTGGTAAAGCTGGTCAGGATGTACAGAGTGGTAAACTGAGAGGGAGTTTAGGGTATGTTAGGCTGCCTATCAACTAAGGTAGAGTGAAAAGGTTCAGAGCAGAACAGAGCGAGCACTAGTTTATGCTTAGGTTGGTGAGGGAGGAAATTTGCTGTAGGAGTAGCAAGCAAAGGTGGTTAGATGGTAAAGGAGGGGATTGGTAGGTGGTTTGATGTGTTCACAGCTTTTGTTAGCAAAAAAATCTTATTATTTTTGTAACACAACCAAAACAATGTTGTGTATTGTTTTACAAAGATAATTTTTTACTGTTTCAGGAAAACCACTGTCAGAGTATTTCCCATACCCTTATGGCGTACCATTTGGTTCACAAGACGACAACAACAAGTATTATTTCTTCGTAGAGGTATAAGAGGAAGGTAACCAGAGACTCATGAGTTGTGCTACCGCTGTCAACAATTAGTTCTGAACTGCAGCTTCTTGAAGGTGGTGGCTCACCAGTTGTCGTGGAATTGTAGGTGTATGTGGTAGACAAGATTGTGTGCAAAGTGCTCAAACTGATTCTGTGAAGTTGTAGAAGCTTAATTAAGTGAGTGGAATATGGTGAAGATGGCTGTGTTTCCTACCACTGCATTATAAGTTATCATCGAAGTGCAGCACATAAGTAGGCCTCAGTACTTAGTTTAGCTAACTGTCGTTTCAATGTTTTTTTTTTTTTCATCAAGATACAAGTCAAGTTTTGTGTTAATTGAATGAGTGTGTATTTGGAAGGGTGGATTTTCCCAACTTGTTACAGGAATACAAAACTCAATAGTAAATTTTTGGAAAAAAAATATATAAAATACTAGATTTTGTCATCAATATCTAGCAATTTTCATTACTGAGTAAATAATTTTGACACATCTAAAATTATATTGTATTGCTGGTTTTATATATGTATTTGAACATATAAGCCACCACGTGGTAAAATAAACATTAAATTATTTATAAATGCTCATCTACTTTGTCATAAACATTTTCAGTATGTTTGTGTATATTAATATATGAGCTACTGATTTTAATATGCCTGAACTGTACATTTACAATTGGTTTTCAATAAATGCTTTAAAACTTATCTTCCTCGTTTGTGAAATTAATGTTTTTTTTTTTTTTTTGAGACAAAAACAATGTGAGATTATTGTTCATCCAAGTAGGCCTATGTGGTGGAGCCGAGTGAATCTGAACCACTGTTTTCAAGGCAAGAGCTGCAGGTTGTTTTTTGTTTTGTGTTCAGGAAAAATGTCTGTGAGTTACTGTTGTTGATGTGTGTGTCTTCTTCAAAAATTTACAGATAACCTAATACTGTATAGGTATTGTGTGCTGTTTTTCCAAGACAAACTTTCTCATCTGGTTTCCACCAATCCAAAAGGTCAGAAATGTGAATTCCTCTGACACTATAAGATCTTAGAAATTTAACACTGTTAATCCCATTACATTGCCAATTTATGTTATAAAGAATTTTAGAAAAAAACTGGGTTTGAATAAATTTTCTTATGTGATTGTTACTGAAAACTGCCTCATCACAGTTACGATACGTGAATAGTAAAGAATGCAAAAAAAAAAATTATTTCAAATTTGTGTTTCTGAACTTAAGGCGCTACTGTATCCTTAGGAAATGTGTAACTGGCACACACTTAGATTAGGTGTGAAAAAGTAAATAATTGCAGTGTTTCAATGAAAGTAGTATCCAAAATAATTTAAATATACACATTCAACTATCTAACAAGCATCATTGCCAAGTGTGTAGTGCAGCAGTCAAAAGTCTGACCTAGATTTATGAGGCATGCGTATTCTTGCTCACATGTAATGCTTGTGCTACTGTGTTATGAAATAGGTTCTGTTATCCTTCAGTGTGAATTACAATGTAAACTGTTTATGGGTTATGTGCGCATGTTGATTAAAATTAATTTAACTCATTTCAATAATCCTAACACGCAAGTTAATGCCTACAAATTGAAAAAAATAAAATACAGTTTAAATCATTAATTTCATTGATGCGTTCAGTGGTCCACTGTAACGTTCTTCTCATATAAATGTTGTTTCCTAGTTGATGCTCACTGGAACACATACATTACCTAGTATTACTGCACACATCTTGTGAGTACAACTGTCTATCTGGTGTGTGTGGGTATGGTAATTTTTTCCGTTTGTAACGGTCACAAAATAACAGGTAAGTGTAATACTGCTCCAAGGGAAAATTGAAAACTTGAGATCAATGTTTGGCTAATTTTTTTAATGATTACAATTTGTTGCAGATTTCAGAGTTTCAACTTTGTACCTTCCATACACAAAGTTGAAAAGTTATATAAGAACTTATATTTTTGCAACTTTGTAGAGAATTGTAGTGTGTGTGGAGGAAAACTGAGTAGTGTAAACAGTCTATTATTTGGAAGTATTTGATTTATTGGATTTGACTGGTTGAGTTGGTAACAGTGAACAGACAATATATGTACCTACAGTTGTGCTGCAAAGTGGGCACTGAACTGTGAGATAAAGGAATAATTGTACTGTAATAGGGTGAATGGAAACAACTTCAGAGCAAAATGTTAAAGCTAGGAACTGGTTTTTAATTTTGTTCCTATTCACCCAGTTTTACGGTACTGCATTATGGTACTGTGATGGTACAAGCTGCGTACTCCCACCTATGCACTGTTTATATTTCGTTTTATTTGTGCACTGGCTTCGCCACATGCACCACATTGGGTGAGTCGGGAACCGAACGTGGTCCCCTCCAGCAGGATCCCCAAGACTGCAGCGATACATATACCACTGGACCAGCCATTATTCATTACACGGTTCAGTTACCTTTACATACTTGTATTCAAAGTCAAACAACAAAAAAAAAATTATAACTACTACCTAGTTCAGATGATCAGGCAGGGTGGGTGCATCACAGTACAGCCAATACTTGAACATGTGGCAGCAGAGTGAGATCTATACGTGGAAGTGTAGGTGCAAAGAAGCTCAGCAAAATATTGAATGGTATGTGGTAGAGTACGTTGGGGCAGGGTAGAGGGGAAGAAGGTAACTATACACTATCTGTAATGATGAAGGTGTAGAGTATTCAGGTCAAGTAATGTTGTACTCTATGCAAGGTAAATAAGTTGTGTTGCATTCATAAATAAAATGGTGAATAAAATGTGATTACGAAACATGAAGTATATTTGCTCAATGAAGACATTACATATGGCGACGAGGATTGTGTTACCTACATTTAGAGAGTAAGTACATATATTGAAGTAAGGATTACTCACAGTTCACTGAGAAACAATACAATGGCTATATCAATGACAAGCCAAATGCGTCATTTTGATGTGAACTCAGATTGGAAAATATTCAGTGCACAGTTGAAGCAGTATTTCATC
>PNEQ01032870.1:0-11881 GCA_003012365.1 Medauroidea extradentata
TTTTGGTGAAAAGAATTCTGCAACAATTTGTTTCAATACCTTGTGTGCACAAATGCAGCTCTGCTTCTTGAGTATTGGCAGAATGTAGGCGTGGCTCATTTGACTAGTGCCAGCAGGGACAAGGTTACTGCGACACCACACGTCTGTGATTTGCGGGTAAAACCCCGAGACGCTGAGAATTTAAAACAGCCAATCGCTGGCACGAAGAAGAGCTGCATATGTACACATGAGGCATTGAAACAAATTGTTGCAGAATTCCTTTTACCAAAAATCGTGGGCTCTAATGATGGTATATCGCGAAAATGTTTTTTCCCAAAATACCCTTGAAAACACCATGGTTTCTTTCAACGTGTATGATTGGGTGGTACACGTCTGACACCACGTATCTGTCTGCAGACCAATAAAATTGCATCAAAATTTTACAGTAGCGGGATTCTCATTGACTAAATCAACTTTGGTAGCAATTCCGCGTTAGAAGCGAAAGTCATGTGATCTTTTCATAAGCTGAACGTGCGCTGAAACCCAGCAAACAGTCAAGTTTTCCCGCGATAAACCATCTTCTCTATCCATAGGCAAAAAATGCCGTGGTCTGTCGGGTGAAATGCATCTGTCCAATAATTAAAGTTGCAGGTTTGAGTGACCGACCGCTTGTGAAGCGGCCACACTCGTAGCTGACGTCATATAGAGGCTACGGCCAGTGTCATCTCGTACTGTGATAGTGTATATATACAGGACTGCTGAGTCTAGTCTTTTACCAAATAATGACGTGAATTTTGCAGGTTCCGAGACAACACTTATTCATTGATGCCGAGCAATTTTGATTACACTTTTACGCAGCGAAGTTCTGCATACCGGTTGGTCTCCACCTTGACTCCTGCTTCTTGCACCACCGCTTCGTTTCCCGGAAACGCTCATCCTTGGCTTTTTTTTAGCGCCCATGAACGTGAACCTGGAGGAAAGAGACAAAGGCGGAGCGGCAATTTTCTGTTATCTGCGGTCGTAAAACGACTGCCATGAACAACGCGGCACGTGTTGTTTGTTTCCTTCGATGTGTTGCGCGAGAGGCTGGAAACAACACTTGTTGCCCGAGGACATGAAGGGAAAAACAGTATGATGATGTCTCCTGCCCAGGCCGCGCTTACAATCGTGCATAGAGCTTCGGAAGTTACGAGATTGCTCGAAAACTGCTCTATCTAGAGGTCGGAAAAATTCGCCGGTTCACTGGTGTGAAGTGTAGCTTCCAAGAATATTTGCGAAACCGTTAGAGATGATGGAATATCCCGAAAACATTCTGTGCCAACATGCCCTTGAAAACGCTATAGTTAATTTCAACACATACGTCTGGGTGATGTACGCTTGACACAACGTAGTTGTCCGCACACAAAAAACATACATCAAATATTACAATAGCCGGGTTCTTATTGGCTCAGTTAAATAGAGCATCAGCTTCACGTACAAACGAAAGTCAATAACATTCTGGTAAGCTGATCGTGCGTTGAAACCCAGCCAACAGTCAAGTTTTCCCGCCATAAACCGTCATCTCTAACGGTGGTTCATCGCGGGAAAACTTGACTCTTTGCTGGGTTTCAAATTATGTGCTGTTTTTCAAAATTTTACTGGCTTTCGCTCCTATGTGGAGCAGTTGCCCTACTTTATTAAGCCAATAAAAACCCTGATATTGTAATATTTGATGCCCGGTATTGGTCTGCAGACAGCTACGTTGTCTCATACGTACATCCCCCTATCATATATCTTGCAAGAAACTACAGCGTGTTCAAGCGTATGTTGGCCCGAAATATTTTTGTGATGTACCATCACCTCTAGAAATCGTGCATGACATCAGCTGTTTATTAACTGTCCGATGACACAGATAAATGGGCATTTCTTCATATATAGTTTTAGTATTGGCTAAGTTACCTCCAGGAAGTGTCGAGTAATTCAACGGACAATAGTGAACGTGATACAGACCTATAGTTGTTGGAATTCTAGCTTGCGCATAAAAAAAACGCGAATTTTTCAGGTATCTACTGATATCTGCTTAGGAATGCCATTCGAAGCACGTGTAACGCGCGTATACCCTTTTCAATTACATCAATCGTCATCAAAGCATATTTTATAGCGGCCGAAAACTACGGAGATATTTTTTCGCAAATCTTTGTAAGCATGAAATTCTTGGCGTAGAAAGTTTTTAAAGGTATAGGCGGGTAAAATATAATAATAATAATAATAATAATAATAATAATAATATAATGTGACGTCTTTATTAATAATGTGGCGAAGTTAAGGCATTTTATCTTTTCTTACACTTAACCACTTTCATAACTTAACCACTTGACTTTATTTGTAATATTTCGTCATAAAATGACAGCGTTATTACTGAATGTCTCATACAGTAGAAGCGAGTTTAGCGAGAAGACTACACGTCAGTTCTGTGATGCGCGTAGTGTGCCGTCCTTACAGTTTCCGCAATTCTAGGCCTCGAGCGTGCAAAACCCGTCCAACCAGGCGGCTACCTAAACATATTGGGGTTGAATAATTCTTTACAACTATTTTCCTTCACCTAAGTGTCATTACATTTTTCACATGGTTTCTAACTTTCTTTCTGATAAGTTCCTTATTTCCCAGTGAAACTAAACTTCTCTAAAACTACGGAGGATACTTCTTACGCAATTACGGTAATGCCTTTTGTAAGTTAAGATTACGGAAAACCTGTTCGTTTCGTCAGCTTAAGACAAAAACGTCGCATTTTGCATAACTGTCCACTGCTAGAATTTACTTATATTTATAAACAAAGTGTATTTTTTCCTGAATATTGTTATGTATTCCTTCAGTCGACTACAAGGTTAAACAACAAGTGTTAAATTTATCTCAACCTTATGGTTAGTGTTACGCCGCAGCATCTTCATGACACTGCTAATTATTTTAGTGATTTGCTATTTAACTGAACTCGCTCATTAGAAATCGTCCTCGTTGAAAAATCGTATTTTGATATTACTTAGTTTCCATCACTTAGTAATGAAAGTAACTATAAAACAAGTATTATTTCATTCCGAATGTACTGAACAAAAGCTATGCTATGGAGTTTTATGTAAAAAATATTGCTGACAATTTATACAAAACCATAATTACTGCCGAATTAGTAATGCCGCCCTTGGCTTTACCGATATTCTTGCCTGGATTTTGCATCATGCATCCCAGGATCCGTTTTTTGACAGATCTGAGCATGTACAAGCCGATTCCTTAGCGGAAGTAGTTTACTTTGCCTACATACCAGGCGTTGTATTATTGTAACGTCAAGCTTAGTTTACATTTTTCTTGTAAAATGTGCAGTCAAGACTTTAGCAATAACATGATTATCTTTATTGTTCCTTAAACTCTACTGATCAAACAAACAACATAAAATATTCACAAAATATTTCGACAAAGTTGTGTTTTGCGACTCACATTCTTTAAATGAAAGAAAACAATTTGATAATACATTTCTTTTCGGGTTACATAACTCAATAACACCTCATAATCGCCAAAGAATCTTAAATTTAATAATACATTATTTTGGAATCTTGCAAAAAAACCTTGTTTTCAAACTTTATTTAAGGGTCTCATACGAGTATTAACATTAATGGACTCGCCTACCACACGCTTAAAATGCGTTGCAGCGTGTTCGTAATACCGTCTTTTTAAGAAACTATTCCACATGTACCCAATTTGTCTATGTACGAAAAGAAAATACACTCCAAACGATGACTGAATAGTAGTTTCAAAGCATCACGTCGATTAGAAAAATCATTTCGGAGCTCCTCAAAATGGCTAGACCGCTCATTCAACCTCTTGTATATGAAAAACTACTCGGGAGAATCGTATGAAACTTGTCTACGAGTATGCAATGGACTTTGCTTAAAACTTTCCACCATAAAACGATGGGGTCAACACTGAAAGTGTCAGTCAGGCGAGTGTTCTACGATAGCACTGCAAGTAGTTTCAATGTCGTGCGGTAGAGGCGATACCACGCCACAGGAGCTGGTCAACATCGCCCTTCGCGCCGTGCCTCACTCACACAAACACACGGCCAGTAGGCGGCCGTCTTAACTAAGCCAGAAAGTATCCCAAAATATGTAGACTTACATTCTCATGAGGAATCACCTTCCGAATTTTAAGAGTTTTATTTATTACGTTTTCTACATTATTTAAGGGAAATTGTTTATTATGGATTAATAATTATTAAAACATATTATTATGCATCTTTTAATACGTTACATAGATTGAAGAAGTAAATTGATTGTTATCATGATGTAAATATGCTAGTATGTTTATTGAAGCCCTAAACCACTTATATTCCATTTATTGCCGTGAAATTAAAAAAAAACACACTTTGAAATTGTACAATTGAAAATTTTTAATGGCGCCGTCTGGCTGGGAGTATTCTGCATGTCCTAGATACAAAGATCGAAAGCGAAATTACACAAACTCT
The DNA here is from genome assembly GCA_003012365.1 of Medauroidea extradentata. Taxonomy (NCBI): domain Eukaryota; kingdom Metazoa; phylum Arthropoda; class Insecta; order Phasmatodea; family Phasmatidae; genus Medauroidea; species Medauroidea extradentata. The sequence goes on from PNEQ01032870.1 coordinate 4,469, forward strand.
CGGTAGTCTAATGAGTCTAACTAAGTTATATAAATTGTCGATATCTGTATTTGCAGTCAACTAACGAACACTTAGGCCTATATTGATAAAGAACTGAAGCAACAATTCCGACATGGTTTAAACATGTAATGTAATTTACAAGAAATTAAATGGCAGTTCTTCTACGTAATAGTTGCAGCTGAGGAGAAACAGAAAAAATTCTTGTTTGCGGCATGACACGCGCCAATCATTAAAAGTCTGAAAACTTTGGACGAGATATATACTTTACATTACCTACATTCGTGCATTTCTGTTTCTAGTTCTGCTTTCTAAACACGCATAAAAGTTAGTTACGGTTTGTAGAAATCATTCGTGTCATAACATGTCTGAAACGAGGAAAAACTGTCTTCAGTGGACTGTTCTGTTTTTAACTGCAATATACTTACGAGGTTTTCGGAGGTGATTTTTGTGTTAAATAACGATGAACTTCAGCTGATATACGAAATAATATTTGTGTGTAAACGTAGATAAACTGTACACAAGAGCATAGTTTTGATAAGAAATTTCGCAAGATGTAACTCCATCAAAAATTATGTAATTCAATTCAAATAATTGACTGTCAATCATTAGACAACCACGAGCACGGTCGTAGAAGAACAGGTCTGGACACTCGCCTATCCACCAATGTATTTTGCTTGACCCCCTTGTTGTTTGGCTGTAGTTCGTCAAGTTACCGAAAATGTCGTACTTTTTGGCGCTGTAATTCGGACGGTCGGACTCAAAAATCCGTCCACTTTTTTCTATTGTTAAATTTATATAGTAAATGAAGATTTCTGGAGCCTTTTCTTAAATTTGTAAGCGAAGAAAGTATTTCATAAATTGATAAAAAATACGTTTTGATAAATTGTTTATCTTAGCGGAAAGGAAGTGGGCGGAGTTTAGTCCGACCGCCGTAACATCAGCGCCAATAAAACACAATATTTTCGGTTACTTGGTGAACTACATACAGCCAAACAACAAGGGGGTCAAATATCCAGGCGAGTGTCCAGACCTGTTCTTCTACGGCAGTGACCACGAGTTTTCTTAGTGTGCTTGTGCTTAAAAACCTCCATGTAGATACAATAATGAACTAAGCATTGTTTTCTTTCTAACCACAATAATTTTTATATACTCATATACATACTTACGTACACACATAAAGTAGCGGTTTATCGAAGTAGATATGAAAAAATGAAAAATAAAAATGGTATTCCTAGACAACAATTTTGGGGAAAAAAATTCCCGGTTGAAATACTTCTGCAGCACAATCTTCTTTGACACTGAAGTTCCGTTCATTTGATCGACCTAAGAAATTAGGCCTACGCTACTCTATTGTAAAAACTTTGTTTCTAAGTTTGGTTAAAACAGCAAACCAAAATACTATCTTTTTTTAATTAAGTTGATGACAATGTGTATTAAATGTGACCTGTATTAGTGTTAAGGGCCGTTATTCTGTGCTTGAATTTCGTGGCAGTTTTTAATTACTACCAGCAATAATGTATAAAACAGTATTATATGAAATTACGTCTACCACCACTTCTTCTCGCACACTAGTAATGTCATATTGTTTATGAGAGAAGGCCAGGGTGACGGTTGCGCCGATTGCTCCCCACCGAGCCAAGCCTGTCGCCCGCCGGCCCAAAAAAAATGAATGAGGTGAGGTGAGGTAAGTTTGTAGAAGCGACGGAATGAAAGAGGTGGAGGATACGAGAGTCCCTCGATATAACCCGCCTGCCAGCGGCCACGTCAGCCAGTTCCTCCCATGCAAAAAATCAGGGACCGAACCTGCCAAAACCCGCTATGAATATAAACAAATGAAAAATAGTAATAAATCAATCGCGTAATTACCACTGAAGCACAACATACATACGTATTCGCTTCTGTAGCGTAGTAGAGGCTATATCAAACGCTGGCCATTAACTGTTGTCTTGGGCTGTACCGCGCTGCTAGATGGACTTATATAAGATATAAATAGCCTGGGAGCTAAATAAATGTGGAGGCTGAAAGGAGGTCTGCGGAATACGCTAACACCTGCGACAGTCTTGCGAATGCGTTCCATGGTAATTTTCCACCGCCACGTACTGAAATACTTCATCATCCAACACTTCAACACTCCAGTGACTGAGAAATTGTATTGATTGATAGTTCAGTGGGTACCGTAAACCGGGGTTACTTTGACAATTTTCGGGGCTACTTTGACTATTCAAAATATTAGATTTTTTGGTTATCTGGTAAATAAACAGATAATCAGAGCCGAGTTTTTAAAATAATTCCTTTTATCCATATAGCTTATGTTTGAAACTTTCGTCACTAAACAATGTAAAAACCAAAATTTGGAGTGGTCAAAGTTACTCCGCTATGTCAAAATACGGTACATTATAAACCTAAACATCAGTACAGTTCTGTAAAACAAGAGGGAATTAATCCAAATGCATTATACATAAGTTATAATAGTTAATAACAAACATACTAAATTCACGGTGCTGGAATCACAATAGCACGAGAGGCGCGACGCGAAAGGCACACGGCGACACCGAAAATTCTCGTTATTGCGTACACTATTTTTGCTACCGCGCGACAAGTACTAAAATAATATTATATGTAAATAGTTCATTGTCACCAAACAAACATCTCTTGTAAAATAAGCAAATGCTATTTACTACCAACTCACTAGTTTCACCAATAATTGTGCACAAAATTAAAGTCAGTTTTACCGAATGAGGTGGCGCAATGGAAACACGTTGAACTCGCATTCGGGGGGACTCGGGTTCGATACAAGGCTCCGGGCATCCTTATTTCGGTTTTCCATCGTTTCCCGAAATCGCTCCAGGCGAATGTTGGGATGGTACCTTAAAAATGCCATGGCCAATTCCTCTCTTAGTTCCGGTCATTGTTATCACCGTCTCTAATGACCTCGCTGTCGACGAAACGCAAAGCCCACTTACCTTAACTTAAATTATGTTTTTCGGATTTGTCGAATCCGCGACGCGAATAAAACATAAATAATTTAAATGTGGAACTCGCGTTGCGTCTGCGATTTTAGTCGCTTTGACGTCACGGTAGTCTCTACGCTAACTAGCTGTCAAGTTATTTTATTCGCATCACACACTTCACGTCGCATCTGTCGCAATATTGTGATTCCAGCATGAGTAACAAGAGCAGATAAGTTTCTGCTGATCACTCATTTAAAGTATCTGGCTAGAACCGCGCTCATCGTTTCAAGCTGTACCAGCTTTAACGAAAAAATAATCTTCTTTTTTTAATGTACGCTATATTTCTTCCTCTGTGTGTTGTCATAGAATCCGTATCTGCAAAACCATTTCACAAGTTCTTTACAGTCTGTTAATTCTGTTGATTATGTTTTCTTGAAAATCTTACAATATATTCGTAACTTACAAATGTGAACTTTACACTCTAAGAAATTGTTTGCAAAATAACCACACGGATGTATAGGAGTGCTAAGAAAGTAAAATCGTAAAATTATTTCCCATTCATTCATGGTGGCTTTCCTATAGATATTTAGGAAAAACCTAAATATACCGGCGTTACCATTACATATATATATATATATTATAGTAAGAAGGCTTAATACTTACACTTTATTTACAAGCTGAAGTACCTATAGTAACTTAGACGCCCTATATTTAGAGGTACGTCAATTTCGCGGATTCATCTGGCAGCAGCCTAGACTTGCCAGTCCTATACACCCGCTAGCCACAATCTATTATCTATTGGCTAATAACCGTACATGCAGGTAGCAAGCGACAGCACTTCACATTATTTCCTTATTTATTACTGGCTTGCTGTAGTCAAACGCGTTTCGTAACAGCCGCCAGCAAGTCACAGACATAACAATGAAGTATACTTAATTGGCGTCCAACCTGACCTGGAATGTATCTGCGAAATTTGCGTACCTCTACCCATATTGTGTCTAGGATAGAAATTTCCAATAGCATTTAGGAATATTATTTAGAATGTACAAATTGTCGCATTCATCATCAATATCGACTAATTTTTTGACTACTTAGTGTGCTAACAAATAAACGAATTTTAATTCGTTCAGTTTGATAAAAACTTTACTCTAACGTCAAAAGTAGGTGAGATGTAAATAGTTTATTGAAAACTAAACGACAACCGTAAAAGAAGCGTGGAGAGTAAATCTAAATTACAGAAGCAAAACTATATCTGAAAACACAGCTTAACATAATACTTCTGTATTTCCTATGTGCAGAGTCACGAAAATTTCGCGAATTCAGTGACTTGCATGTTAGAATAAAATATCCTATGTATACTCAAGCCCCGGCCGTTTGACCACTAGCTGCTACTCAGCGGAACAGCAGACAATGAACAAATAATAGGGCTTGAGGTTGCATACGGCATTGGTTTCTAACATGGCTGTCGTTCATTTCGCGATACTTTCCTAACACTACCTATGTGATACCTCGACCTGCTTGTGTAGGTTACTATTAATTTTAATTTTATTAAAATTGAAATAACAAATACGGTAGAAGATTGTCATAATTCACCAAAATATTAAATATTAAATCGTTTAATTGTTATCCTAATATTTTTAATATAACTTTGTAACACTTAAGCAAAACGTTTACATAATTATTAAAATAATATTGTCACTTCAAATCAGTGTTTGGTGATTATAAACATAAACTTAGGCCAAGGACATTTTCCAGTCGTTGCTGCAGTTTTTTTATTAACACCGGGCAAAATGAAAGATAAAATAAAGAAAGGTCCCAAAAGATTACAGTCTTCAAATATTTTCTCATCCATCTCCCCCAGTTTGATGCCCGACTAGTGTTTGCAGTTGACCCCGTACCAACTCGCGTCTTCTCCGAGCGAGGGAAACGACCGGCAAACTCTCATTTTCCACGAGCTTACGACGCGCGTAAGTTTTCCGGGAATTTCATTAAGCGACGTCGGCCGAAGGGTCTTTACGAATGCAAAGACTGCTAGCACAACTGCAGACAGAGCGTCGAGCCGTGCTGATGTGCAAATGTAGAAGTATAAAAATCCGTTTATATGTTAAGGAAGTTCGGATATAAAGTGCCGTATTATAGGGTAAAATTACACCACAATTTTCCGTTAAAAATAACTGTTAGCATCCTTTTAAAGGTATTAAACTTTCACAGTACACAGCAGTCATAAACGACATTACTTTACTGTAAATTGTGTTTTAGAATTTATATTTAAAAAAATAATGGGGGGTGCATAGTTACCCAGGGGGTGCAAAGTAACCTCACTTTACGGTATTCACTATGTTTACGTTATTTAAGATTGTGTTTGTTCTGTATACATAACTTGTGGTTACAATTTCCTCGTATGGGAAAAATATTTCTATACTTAAGTATAATGTAACGGAAGGAAAATAAGCATACGGCCTACAATATGTACAGTATTCTAGTTTACGCCTAAGAGGTAAAATATGGTACAAAGAATTTGATTAATCCTGAAAAAAAAGTAACTTAAAAACGAAAGGCTAAGTCACAGACTATGCAGCACCGTAAAAAAACTTCCTTAAATATTTAGGAAGTAATTAACCTAAACACAGTATGGGACAGTCACCCTACTTCCGCCTTGTAAATATGCAATCTTTTACAATTGTTACGATACAAGTCTGGTAACTTTAGTACACATTTCACTGTATGGGAAACAATTCTACCATACCTACTTTCTTGGTGCTCCTATAAGTACGTGTGGCAAATTTATAAACTATTTAGAGTGAGGGTACCATTTTTAATAGGGGCTTCCCCGAGAATTAATTATAGGTCATTCGGGATAAAGTAAACACTAAATATTTAACCTTTGAAAAATATCGCTAGCCGTTGCTGCATACAATTTAGCATTAACTCTAGTCGCTCTACTGCTTGTATGGTTGGCAGCGAAATTACGCAACATAGTTCCATGTATTTCCTTATGTAAATACAACAAAGTTGAGATAACAGCAACCGAAATCGACACTATTGTATTTAATATAATTAATAAAGTTTTATTAAACAAACTGTGTAGGTTTACACTGACTCAACAATTTATCTTGCACGCGCAAACATCAAGTGACGTGTCCAGAGAGGTTAGGAATTTCCCATCGTTAGTCGTTACGAGCGCAAAGATATGAAATGGCTGAAAATAGAACTTAAGAAGGGCTTTTTTGAGTGGCCGCTTTATTCCGAATCGCCTATACCTACTGTACTCCTAAAAATTATTTGTGAACCTGAACAATGCCAGCTCTATTGTTCTACTACAACAAAGGCACCGCTAACCTTACGCTTCGAATGCGTTGTAGTGTGTCCGTAAATACTTATTTTTTTACAAAACTATTCTATATTCGTCTTTTGTGCCAATTCACGAAAAGGAAACATATTTCGTACAAGTACGGGACGTCATTGTTAAGACACCACGGTCATTGGAACCACTGATTCAAAGGCCTGCAACATAGCTTTCAGACTGCCGTACTTCGAAACGTAGCCTGCTAACCGTATGTACGTGCACTGAACGTCGCTCCACACTTTCCACCAATAAAACTGTATGGTCGCCGCCTTACGTACCATTGTTAGAGACCAGCAAAATTCGCGTGTTTTTTTTTTAGACACAAGCTAGAATTCCAACCAACTCTACGTACGTATCACTGTCACAATTGGTCCTTGTCATATTTGTAGGGGCCGGAAAATTTCGCGTCAGAATGCACTGCCCTGTGCATATTCAACCCCCGCCCATTTGTCCACTAGCTACTACTCAGTGACACAGAGAACAATTAACGAATAGATAGGGCCACGATTTTGTCGCGAAAAGATTTTTGCCTCACTTTGTTTCAGTGACTCACGTGCACATCGGCAGTTCTGTTTCAAGGTTATTGGCAGCGTGTCTATGTTCAGACACGTTTCTCATTTTACTGCACCAATCAGAATACGATTATTGTGAGTCTGTACGTCTATAATTTGTCAAGGCCAGTGAGAGTAAAATCATCCAACCACAGACGATGTAGCAGAGCTGCAGATGTGCACATGACGCATCGAAACCAAATGTTGTAAAAATCTTTTCGCCATTAAATCGTGGCTCTACGAATAGACTGGGCTTGAATATGCATAGTACAAAGAATTCTAACATGCAGTGCAGGTCATTGAATCGGCGAAATTTTCCGGCCCTTACTTATTTGATACCTCGTGTAAATCGCTGGGTCATTTATAATAATTAGAGATGATGGTTTATCGCGGAAAAACTTGACTATTTGCTAGGCTTCAACATACGTTCAACTTATCAAAAGATTACTGGCTTTTCCTTGTACGTGGAGCTACTGCCCTATTTGACTGAGCCAATAAGAATGCCGCTATTTTAATATTTAATGCATGTTATTGGTCTGCAGACAGCTACGTTGTGTCAGTGTTT
>PNEQ01032871.1:0-44009 GCA_003012365.1 Medauroidea extradentata
ATTTATTGTTTTTAGGTTTGCTGTATATAGGTTAATTCTGTTTGCAACAGACAAGAAATAATTGTTAAATTCATTAGCAATATCAAGACTATTTTGGGAAATCTTATTTTGAATATCAATTTCTATATCCTTATTAAGTTTTGATCCAGATGTTTCTTTTTTAATGATTTTCCAAATTGTTTTTATTTTATTTTCAGAGATGTTTATTAAATATTCAAAATACATATTTTTAGCTTTGTATATTAGTTTGCTTAATATTTTACAATATTTCTTGTAATGCATTTTGTTATAGTCAGTAGGGAATTCTTTCTGTTTGATATATAGTGTTCTTTTATGTGTCCACGAAATTCTAATTCCAGTGGTTATCCAGGGTTTATTCGCTTTTGTATTGTGCAATTTTTTTGTTTTTAACTTCACGTTCAAAAAGGCGGTACACTTGGAATTCTGCAGTTTCGTTTGTGGGTATGCAGGATGGGTCTGGCACGGAGTTCGTTAATTTTGCGTGATGATAGTTTATGAAGAAGTAAGACGAAAATGTGAATTATAGTGAGAGTATTGCTACCCTGAAAATCGAACATAAAATATAATTTCTTTAAATATAAATATAAAGTAAAATAACACTTTACATTAAACAACGAAGTTTTTTAAAATGAGAGCTCAAATAACTCACGATTTTACTCAAATGAATGAAATTTTAAAGTCGGTTTTCTGGGTTGCATCATTCCTACCATATTAACTTTATGAACAATTTAAAAACTATTTTTTAACTTATAGTTAGCGTTATTCGTCCTGACTCGCTCTGTATAAAAAATGTCATCACATACTCCAACCACTTTTCCATTTCAATATGCGGAGCCGAACCGCAGGAGTGCAGGCAATGCAACAACACACTTCTGCAGTCTTCGATGACACTCCGACGCAGGGCGGCACCACGTACTATGAAGGTGCACGGCGCGCACTTTAATGCTTAGTAGCTCGTGGTGGTCACTTCGAACAAACACTTCACCTAACCTTGGCCTCACGCCAGCTTGTCGTCTCCGCTTTGTACCGTTCAGAAAGTATGGATTTATAAATTGTACGAACTACCCGTATTTTCGGAACTACGTTTATATTACCTTCTTTTTATCCTTTGTATGTAGACCTACTCTCAGGAATAATTTCTACAGACTCGGAAATTTCGCGGGTTCAACGACCAACTGGCTGGACTGCACAGTCCTGTGTACATACTGTCCTCAGTTACGTGTTCATTGGCTGCTGCTCCAGTGAATATATGTGACAAGGTAGCACGGGAGTCAAGTGTTTTATACAAGTCTGATATTGGTTCACAGTCCTCAAGAAAGAGTTTCATCAACAGAGCTTCAATCATGAAAATAATTAACATGTTCAAGGGTTTAAAAACTAACGTGTTCTCAGACGAATTCGCTAAATTTTCGGGTCGCTAATAATTTACTACAGTTTGCCAACATTACTCAAATTAACCTTGTTTAATATACAGGCTGTTGCAGCACTGAATGTCAGTATTTTGGGGATACAATCCTCATATTTTAGGAGTGACTGAGTGAGAGATTTTAGTCAGCGCTCAATATCGAGGTATTTAGCGCTGGTGAGGGATGACGTGAGATGAGTATGGGGCAGCGCCGGAATGAATGGGCGGGGAAAACAGGAGATCCCCGAGAAAACCTGCCGACTAACGGCATCGTCCGGCACGATCCCCATATGTGAAAATCCGGGGACCGAACCTGCCGGGAATCGTATCCAGATTGCCTTGGTGGAGGAAGGGAGGCGAATGGTCTAACCATTTATAAGACCAAAGAATGCTATATGAACGAAGGGCCGAAAAGACAGTTTCTGAACTGCAGACCACGTGACGTATAGCACAGAACGTACAAGTTTGATCGTGTTACTATGGAACGCTGCATCGGACAGTGCGCACAGTTTAGTAAAATACGACTGGTCTGGTATGTATGTCAATAATAGCTGTGGTGGCACTCCTCATGTGCATGATAAAGCTCGTACACTATGCACTGTGTATATTGTTATGTGGCCTGTAACGCAGATACGCTGCGTTTTCAGACCTATGTTCACAAAACATGTTTTGTTCCTCTAGATGTGAGGATTATTCCCACGAAATATTGACATGCAATACATGTATTGCAACGTAATGTGTAAATAAAAAAATGAGGCCACTCGAGGAATGATGCAAGCTGGTGGAAGGGTGAAGATACCAGACATGCAGGTTTTACAGATTTCGTTAATTATTATTTAAACATTTTTAAAAAGAAAATTATAGATTGCTGACTTACGCAAAAATGTTCCACTGAAATAGTTTCCTCTCGTTATAATTTTTTTTTTTGCATATTAAATCAAACAGTTTGGCTTTCGAATTCGTTAAGTGTTACCTTACATAAAGTAGGCATCACTTTCTTATTAAATAAATGTCCCCACTGGTTACAAATCTGGGTATACCTAAGCTTTCACTGTACTGTCATGTAAAATCATCACTCACGTCCAACAACACCAGCAGTAACATCCCAGCTTATTAAGTGTGTCGTGAGCTCAACTCAACCATCTTCGAATCACATGCCTACAACATGGCACACTGTAGAGACGCAGGAACCACCAGTCCGTTCAAACCGAGTGAGGTGGTAACACGTTGCACTGGCTATCGAGAGGGCCAGGGTTTGATTCCAGGTTCCGGTCTACCTGACTTCGGTTTTACATTGTTTAAGAAATTGCTCCAGTCGAACGCTGGTATGTTTCCTTAACAAAGGCCATAACCGCTTCTTTTTCTAGTTTATGTCCTTGTGTACATTTGTGTGTCTCCGTCTCTAATGACATCGCTCTCAGCGAGGCGTAAGCCCCACTTATCTTAACAAGTTTATTCAACTAATGTCAAAGTATAGAAAATATTTCTGCCAGGGATGGTAACGTATGACGGGGAAATTTGACTATTTGCTAGGCTCCATCGTAATGTATTGAAATTTCGACGTTTTTCTTTCGTTACTAGTGAGTCCCTGCTTGACTGGGCCAATGATGATTCTGGTGTGATACGACTGGACGTCTGTGATTCGTCTGTGAACAGCTAGACCGTGCCACATAACCGTCGTCCACAGGGTACATGATTCTACACTGATTTGAATAATACGCTGTCAGAAACGGTTATCTCAACTGTCCACCATCTCCATTGATCGCATTAAGGTCACAAGGAAATAAAGAGCTTAACTGATCTGACAAGCAGTAGACCGTCGACTAGTTCTGATGCAACACTGTAAGGAGGTCGGAGACAGCGGACGTGCAGGATTGTCAGGGGTTCGCCGAAGGAAAGTGGCCCGTGAAGCTATCCAGGACACACCGATGTCTACTGACGGCACGGATACAGTGGCGGCTCGAGGTATACAAGACCCAACCAGCGAGCGGACAAAAGCCCCAATTCATAGTGTAGCAAAATTGAATGTCAGTATTTTGGGACAGCAATCCTCACTTCTATAGGAACAAAAAAATGTTTTATGGCCATGGGTCCGAAAACGCACAGGTCTCATGATTTAACAGTGCGTGGTATTTGATGTGCACTTCAAGGTCGACCTTACTGCTCCGTCGCTTTTGAGCCTCAAATGCGCAGGTAGGCCTACCTGCGTGTTTGAAACTCAGAAATGGCGGAGACATAAGGTCGGCCTTGAAGCGCGCATCAAATGCCGCATCGCCTCTACGAGCCAAGCGCTGAAATAGCATGTAAGGTTCCAGCCTAACCGTTTTTACTATGGGGCACTAAGCGGTGACAATATAATTTTATCGGTGGAAAGTCTGTAGAAAAGTTCAGTGCACGTCTATATCTGTGTTTCATATACATTCAGTTAGTACATTTTGAAGTAAGGCAATCTGAAAAGGCAGTTTTTTTTAAGCCATGTTGAGGGCTTAGAAACAGTGTTTTTAATGAGCATAGTGACTTAACAATGACCTTCCAACCTTGCCTGAAGTGTGTTTTCTTTTCGTACGTGGCACAATGGGTACACGTGGAACTGTTTCATAGAAAAAAAACCTGTTTACGAACTCACTGCAACGTATTTGAAGCGTTGGGTAGGTGGCCGCCTTACTGTGGTCGTCTGTCAAGGCCATCGAATGGCGCGCAGAGCTTCGGCCAATGCAAGTTTATTCTAGAACTATTCAGCGTACGTAAGTAGCGTCTGCTTAGAAATTGCATTCAAAGAACCTTATACATCCTTTTAACCGTAAACGTGAAGGTGTAAGGAACACACAATACTTGCCTTACACGAGCCACGTATTTACAAAATATATTCAGTATATACATACACACATTAACAATACCACACTGGCTGGACACAGATGACTGGTCTGTCCAGAATGTTCAGTTGGCTGCAACTTCATAAAAGGAGCGAAAACTGTCAAACAACCTTGAAACTGAAAACATTAAAAATTAAAGAGTTAAATTAAATTATAAGAACAATTGGTGACAGTTGTGATATTTATGATTTTATTTTATTTATTTATTTAATTTTTTAACGTTTTAGCAACATATACATTGAAATCATTTTGCTAATAATGCTGTAATTATAATATACTTAATAAACTTTCTTGAGTTGGCAACTGTGATCTCTCGTACTTGTTTTTTCGCGCAGCAAACATGCCAATACACACATGCAGTTAAAATAACCTCAAAACAATTTGTACTTGAAAATGGTATGAGGGTGTGTTGTATCATATTTTTCAAGCAAATTTACGGTGTGAATTGCTACTAGTACTAATAATGGCTCAGTTTAGCAAATACGTAAACACTTTAAAGTAAAATTTCAAGAAATTATTGTTTACGAACTTAATAAAAAAAATGCCCGGATTTCCCGATATATGTAATATATTTTAGTTTCTAATAAATGCGAACTACGGTACACGCTAATAATTACAACAATAATTTACTGTTTAGTTTTTACTAAATATATATATATATATACTTTTTCGTTATTAACTTTTCTATATATAAAAAAACAGCGTCTCACGCTTAGATTGCAGTACAGAGTTAAATGGGCATACACTGCCCTTGTTTCGGAGAGGGCTGTTTTTTTTTATTATTAAAATTTTTCGTATTATAACTTTGATCTTACAATTTTCGCATATTGGACAGCATCGAATCGCGCATCTGATGATATTAATGTTTTATAATTTGCACCATTCTAAGTGGTTCAAATATTCGAAAACCCAAAAATTTTGTTTATAATGTTTTTAAGCGACATTAAATATATCTCATCATAACTTAAGAATTACTGGCAAAATAGTTTTTCAAAAATTTATGGTGCTTAACTTAATATAACTGGACGCCAAAGAAATATTAGAAGACTTAAAATTGTCTTTGTTAATTGTATACAATTTTTTCTAACCTTACGCGCGTTTGATTACAGGATGAAACAATAAAACGTTGGTCAGTGAGAAACTATTTTATTATTGAAGTTAAATGGGGGTGTAAGCGAGAAAGTTGTTCGTAATGAGTTTAATTTATTTTTAAAAGCAACACCGCTGCAATAGTTTCAACCACTCTCTTGTTATAAAGTGAAATGTGTTGAATAAATTAGGTCAACGCGTTCGTCCTGTAAATCAAAACATCTGACGGGCGCTGGAAGTTATCTTTACTGACAAAGAGATTCTGCCAAGATAGGATAGTAAATAACATACAGTATTCCTTTAGTAAGCAGATTTTTTTTTTTCATTCCGTATCTTTAATTAGTCCAGGAGTGCACCCGTGTCTCGCGATTTGTTGTGTCCAGTGAACGATTTCGGAGGAAAAATCCGCTAATGTGTTTTTTGTTAACATTTATTTGTTAAAAATCCCAAAATACACTATAATAGAGGGCTATGAGGGACGGAACGGAATATTGTGTTGAACATATTACATTATTTTTCACACATTTACTACTGCTGCAAATAAGGAAGTTTTCAAAATAACCTGCTGTTACAAACGAACCATTTACTTTTTTAAAAAGAAACAACTAGAACAACAACTTTGTACCTTTAACTAACCTGCAAAGTTTCTATTGAAAATGAAAGTCAAACAAAATTCCTCGAAATTAATATAAGGCCACGTTTTATTTCTTCTACTTCTTGTACGATAGATATTTTTTATTGTTCGTCGTTTGTTGAAAATGCTAAATATTAAATTTTCTTAAAACAAATTATAAAGATGCCATAAAAATGTTATAAAAATCAGCCACCCAGTTTGTTTGTAGGATTTTCACTGCATATATATATATATATATATATATATACATATACATATATATAATATATATATAATATAGGTATATATAAACAATATTACCTGGTTTCTGCTGATTTGTTACTGACGAAAATTCAGTTACGTATATAATTAGCTTCAAGTTCATGTTTTTTTGCATTCAAAGAACAGTATGATCATTGTAAAACGAATGTAGACAATGCTGGAAGACAAATGTCTGATACCTGCTCTCGGTAATACTTTTCAAAATAAGAGTCATAAAATGTAATGGAAATGATGAGGGATCGTACCTTAAGTAGAAATCACGGCCAAACGTTTATACTCTTCTGTGTCATAAAATTCCTCCCACTTTAAACGTAATTTTAGCAAATTTTAATAATGACAAAACCAGCCAGATTTCCCTTTTTTACACGGCATTTGGTTTTTCAACATCGATTTCGTAATCATTAACATTTAAATAATTTAATGACCGCCAGACAAGTTATTTTGTAATATAATTAAATATTTACTTCAGAATTACGTTTGCACATGCTGCATTTACAACCACCACTTAGCGTACGTACGAAGAAGAACGTTATCAACTCTGTTACGTATGTAGGCACGCTACGCGAGGATGTGAATGCTAGCATTCTTGATTTTTTTCCGAACCTACCCTAATATACTGTGTTATGTTGAAGGCCCGGGGAAGGAGTGGGACTAAGTGCGTCTCAGGGCTGAGCCACATATGCCTACAAGGGAGAAGTTTCATGCAGAGGAGGCATGCATCGTGGCAGAGAGAGATTGGACAGACATGGCCGCGATTGGGGCCATGTCTACCTCCCTAAGTGTACCTATAACTAAGCCATAATCTAAGAAGAGAGAGGGAAAAACCGGCATAGTACCGTAAAAACCCTCTCGACAGAATAGGAGGGTAACCACTCAGCAGTTACATGCATTAAAAATAAAAATGGCACTGGAAATGTAGGAAGGTCCAGGTAGTTAGTAGGGATGTGAAGTAAGAGCCGGGCAGGGGTGGGGAACTGTATTTCTTTATTTCTTTTCCTTTGATTTTAAGGAGGGCGCTGGTGTTAACCAGGGCACTGTAGGTAAGCACAATGCCCTGGTAGAGGACGAGGTTATTAAGGCGCCTCGTCCTCCCGAATCCTCAGTAGATACCTGAAACATACTTAAAATACACATATTAGCACACTTCACACTCAGTGTTCCTGCTTTTAAACGTACGTACGCTACGTGGTGATGTGAATTAGCTTAATCTCTTGACCTGCCTAGTGAATAGAACTCTCCTGGAAGTGAAGCACTGGTCGTCCCGTTGGCCAGGTGTGTACAGCGGCCATCACGCCGCCTCGCGCTGAGGCTGTCAAGTCCTTTTTAGGTATGAAAATCCTGGCGCAGAATATTTTTAATGATATATGCGTGTACAATGATACATCTTCATTTTAAATGTTACGTCATAAAAAGATAGGTTCATTGCCGAAGAACTCACTGACCGAGTTTTCTATTTTCGGCGGAAGGACTGCACGCCAGTTCAGCGACGTGTACCTAGAGGCTGGAGAGAGATGATGCCCCTGCGGCTCGTACCTATTGTTCCCGTACTTCGAGGCCTCGAACACGCGAAACACATTCATCCAGGCGGCTATCTTAAATGTGTTACACTGTTTCATAATTACATAATATTGTGTTTTTTCCTTCTGGAACGCTCTTAAACACTCCTGTCGTCCAGAAATTCCTACACTTCATTGCCGAACAGAGAGCAGCAAGAAAACCTATTTTAGCTGTCAGAAGAAGGACGTGGGCTCAACCTTGGTCAGGCTCGATGAAGTCGCCGTCACTGGGCTGAACGGAGTGCAAGGGCCAGTCCCTCGCTGACCGATGACCGCACTGGGAAGATCGATGGGGCAGTCGTCGGGGGCGGCACACAGACGTGACCGCATTACGGTGACAGCTCTTGACTGATGCAGGAAACAGCTGCGGGTGACACTGCACGGGACAGCTGTCGCCGCAGCGGCGGGAGCACTTTTTATAGGCCTACTTATTAATCTTATTTTTTCCCCGGTTTTTCATTCGTCCTTTATTTATGGATAGTCATGGTGTACTTGACTATAGAAAGCCAAAATTACAGTGTATATATATAATACAGAAAGAAACAGGTACCGATATTTTTGCACACTACAAATAAAAATGAGGTAATAACCATAATTTTAAAAAATGAAAAATAAACAAAAGATGGCATAAACAGTAAAATTTTGAAAACGTGTGTTACGATAATAGCAGATCCACTAACTGGCATAAAAAAAACTTATCAATTAACCTGAGCAAATTTCAAGAACCTGTAAAGGTAAAGTTGGCAAGAGTAGTACCAATCTACAAGAGTGGAGATCCAGCTGACTCTTCTAACTATTGGCCTATGCCAATACTGCCTCAAATCTGGCATAAACAACAGTATGGCTCCAGAGAAGGTTCCAGCACTGACACAGTCACTTTAGATAAAATTTCCAGAATAACATAAATTTTAGATAAAAACAAAATTACTGCTTCCCTGTTCATTGCCTAGCGAATAGCTTTTGACACAGTTGATCATAAACTTCTTTTGAATTTATTATAAAAGGCAAGGAGAGGGGGGTAATTCTTTAGACTGATTCTCTAGTTACTTATATTGTAGGAAACAGTTCGTATGCCTAGGGAACATGAGAAGTAAAGAAGAGGTAATAACATGTGGTGTGCCACAGGGATCAATACTAGGACCAACCCTATTCTTAGAATATATAAATGATTTAGCAGGATTGATTGTCTTAGCCTATACGCAGATGATACAGTTGTGGTGTATGAAGGAACCAATATAGAACAGATAATAAGAGATATGAATAGAGATATATCCAAGATATGTAGCCGGTTGCAAAGAAACAGAATGTCACTAAACGAAAATAAAACCAACTACAAAATCTTTAGTAAACCTAACCAAAACATAATGTTAAAGTCTGTACTAACTACTAATGATAAACTTATTCATAGAGTGTCTAAAATTATACACCTGGGCCTCGTTACAAATGAAACACTACAGTGGCAGAAACATATAACTTACATACAAAAAATAAATACACCAGTAATAGGAGCGCTATATATATTAAGGGACTGCATACCACGTAAGCACATTAAACAACTTTATTATGCCTTAATTAATTCCCACCTTAACTATATGAATGTTATATGTACAAACTGCACTAAGTACAAGTCACAGGAGCTGCAAATATCGCAGAACAGAGCAATTCCATCCTCGTACACCAACACTTTGAAAACTGATATAATGATAATAATAATGTGTGCAGATGTAAAATCCCTACTCTTGTAAGTAAAAACAAAAAAAAATTGTACAATAAGTAATCTCACCATTAAGTCAGTGAATATGACTCATTATCATATCACAGGACATGCAGACAAATTAGAATTGAAACACATTAAATCAGTTAAATATGGATATGAAATCTTCAAACATCAAACTTAGAAAAAAATACAATAAACTACCAAAAACAATTACCTCACAAAAATAACAAAATTCAAAGCAAAACTAAAACAAATGTTTTGGGAAGAATATAAAAATGATAATGATAACAGACTAGTTTAGTTTGTTTAAATGTATATGTGTGCAATGCTTAAATGTAACTGTACGGTTAAGTGTACTATATTTATTAATTTTTCTTTTATTGTTGTTTTATATGTGTATAAATTTTTACTATTTTTGATTACACTGTCTGAAACCTATTATACATTGTAACAACTGTTTAGTATGCACTACTAAGAACTCTGCATTACTATTTTTATTTTTTACCACAATTTTGTATATCTGTCAAATTTAACAGAATATAAAATGTATGCTTACCCGCCGTAAATTATAAATTACTTCGTTTCCCACTACGAACAATTCTGTTCATGGGAGACTCCTTTGTAAATAAATATATAAATACAAAACTTTTGTGTAGAGTAGTTAATATTGGTCTATATTTATATTGGGCTTTGCCGTTTCGTTGGCAGTGAGGTTATTACTATAGATGGTTATTACTATTAAGTCCCTATTCGACTGGGCTAATAATAATCCTAGTGCGCTAAGACTGAACGCCTGCGATTTGTCTGTAAACAGCTAAACCGTGTCACATAACCGTCGTACATCACAAGGCTCCACTAATTGGAAGAATACGCGGGCAGAAAATATTCTCGCAGTTTTCCGCCATCTCCAGTCATTGTGAACGGTTACACACAAATTTGCACAAGGACAGAAACTGGAGGAGGAATCGGCCAACCCTATGTTAAGGAACCATCTCAGCATTCTCTTGGAGCGATTTTGGAAAACAATGGAAAACCGAAATCAACGTTGGCCGGAACGGGAAAACGTACCCGGAACCTCCCGAATACGAATCCTCCGTGCTACCGTTGCACCACCTCGCTCGGCATTTGTTGATTAAACTGATTACTACTGAGAGAAGTCATGTTTGCCACAGCGGATGGGTTCGATTCCAGGGGAAATCGACCAGGATGTTCGCATGTATGAATCGTGTCAGACAATGCAGTCGGTCAGCGGGATTTTCTCGGAGATCTCCCGTTTCCCCCTTCCTTCCGACACCACACCATACTCAGTTCATATTATCACACACTAACGCTGAAAACCTCGCTGATAAACGCAAATTGAAATCTCTGCATGTTGCATAACGTCTGTACGCCATAGATAGCCAGTGGTTTTTGGTGGGGGAAAAAATGCCTTAAGGGCGCGATGTACAGCAATTTTTATCACCATATTTTTATTTTTGTTTGTACCAGATATTTTTTTCCTTATTTTTGAATAAAAATGTGACTAAATATAGCTCGCATGAAATTTTTGTCTCTTATAATTTTCGCGTAATGATTTCTTAAAGTCAAAATTTGCATGTTTCCGTTTAAAGGACTACACTAAAACCAGTTGACATACCAAACTGAAAAAAAAAAATTCACAGTGGATAAAGACGTCGCAGGCTACAATTTCGCGTACATAAAATCAAAGAAAAAACCTTTTTGTATTTAAATAAAAATGTTGACATTTAAAATAAAAATTTTAAAAATTTAATTTTTTTTTTTTTTTTTTTTTAATAAAATTATATTTTATTTTGTGGTTTAACATAGCCAAACCTGTAGCCTACAACATCGTTATTCGCTATGAATTATTTTTTAAGTTTGGTAAGCGAGTTGGTTTTATTGTCGTCCTTAAAACGGAAACGTGAAAATTTTAGCTTTAGCGAGCTATTATGCGAAAACTATGCGAGATAAAATATTTTTATAAAAGCAAAATTTAGTCACATTTTGTGTCTGAAACAATAAATAATATCTCAAACAAATGTAAAAATGAAAACATAGTGATGAATACTGCTGTAGGCCGCGCACTTAAATGCTGATCTGCAGCTCTGCCACATTGCCGGTGATACGATGTTTTTATAGCTCTCAGAGTCTTGGGGCTCTACTCATTGGCCACAAACGTGTGATGTTGCAGTAACGTTATTCTGATTCGCACAGTCAAATAAGTGACACCTCTTTTACAAGGGTACTCTGCCAAACACCATGAAGCACAGCTCCAGATGTTCACGTAAGGCGTTGAAACAAGTTAGTCTCCTACAATCAGTGGCTCTAACCATAAATCACGACGTACTGTAATTGGCCAGCTGTAAAATATCCTGCGCTTGGAAGCTTATTAGATTTCATTCGTTAGTTTGGTCTTACCGGGCTATATGGTACACTGGCAAAACAACATACGGCCTACTCGTGTTTTAACTAAAAGTTGCCAAAACAATATTTTCCTCATCAGTTGAAGGTTTTATACACAGTTTCGTATGAGTTTGGATAAATTTTACAGCAACTTATGGGCAATATTTTTTTTTAATATTTTGTGATCTGTTGCACAATGCAAGCACATTGTCAGCTCTAAAATGATTATTAGATGTCCATTTCAAGATTTGACTGCAAAGTCTGTCTTATATAGTACCACAAATCACAAAATATCACAAATTATTGCCTATAAGTTGCTGTCAAATTTATCCAAACTTACATGAAATGGAGTATAGCTACTGATGAAATTAATCTGAATTATTCTTCGCTTGGAATAGTAAAACATATAGTTGCATGCTTTTTACTGGCTTACTGATGTGTACTAGGGACAATATTGTATGGTGAATAGTGATAAAGACGAAATAGCACCGAAATGCATATTTATACACCGTCAAACACCGAAATTAAATTTGTATCACGGAATAAAAGTAAATCACCGAAAACTCTGTACTTGTTTGAAAATCCTTGATTAAGTTCTCTATGAAAAAAAAGTTAATTTTTACGTACTGAACGACGAAAATGCATATTGTCTGACATTTTTTAAACTTGCACTGGAATAATATGAAATCCTGAAAACAGATTAGAGCTGCAGTATTTATTTTCGGTTATGTTCATCACTATATTTTTTGTAAAAAGTTTATTCTTAATAACAATAACATAGATTTTTTAAAGTTGTGTGTTACAATTTAAGAATAATGTATTTTTAAGTATGCATTTTTATGAACTTTAATATTGGTTACAGGAATAAATACTGTAACGCTGCATTCTATAATATAAAAAAAAATTAAACTATAAAGTCTTGTCTCTACGTATTACTGAATATTGTATCCTAAAATAAAGCATAGGTAATTAGTTTCCCTAGATACAAAAATTTTATTTTTATATTTCACTGAATGTTTCGGGGGATGTTTAGACACCCATAACTTCTCCCCTTGCAACGGGTCCACTTGTATGCTGCATCACAAGACCCTCCTGCTATAGACCTGGATTCAAACTTTCGTTTTCTGCACCTGCTTCTCCTGACGTACTCTTAGATTGTGTCTCTGTGTTTCAACGCAGCGCCTGTGTTGGCTATACTGTACACTAAGGCCGCGATCCCACTAGAGACAGAACTACTTCACTTAAACATGTTCAGTTTTATGGAGCGGTTACATGAGCAACGCACTAGTTCAGATCGCACTCTCTTCTCTTTTAAAGTTAACTACTATCATATACAGGTTGTTTCTGAAATACGTTTAAAAAATTCGGGGGTAGGTTCCTGACACCAAAACAAGGGAAAAGTTTGTATAATCAATGTCAGTTTGAATTATTAATTGAAAGCTTAGTTCAATGTATGCAAGAAAATTAGTTTTGTAAACAGTCGTTGAATAATGTTATTGATTGCAGATGCCCTAATTTATATCCTCTTGGCATTGGCGAAAGTGCCATAAACTCATTTGTATCCTCTATGGCAGCGTATTTACATTTGTAAATAATCTGTTCGTGACATTTAACTAGTGATGTTTTGCAGTTGTGACCATGGCAGGATATCCATTTCGTGAGCAGGCTGAAACGATTTTTGTGAAAACGTGCGACAGTGTATGATCCGACGTGTGCATTTGTGTGTAGAAGCATGAGGATGTCATTTCGAACATTTACTGTGGCTTTCTGAGTTTATGACACTTTCGCCAATGGTTTAGAGGATAGAAATTAGGGCATCTGCAATCAATAACGTTATGCTATTACCGTTAACAAAACTAATTAGTCTACCTCGCAACACACTCAACTAAACTTTCATTAATAACTTAAAAACGAATGGTTTTCGGACATATATTTATGTGAACTTTGTTTATTGTTTTGGTGTCAGAAACATACCCCGAAGTTTGTAAAAGTATATACAGTTTTAAACAACATATTTTCTCTGTACTCTCCTATCGAGTACGAGTAACAAGCTGTGTAACAAATACAGCTACGTTTTGGTGCAGCATTTTGCACTAGTTAAATAAACGTTTAGTCTTGAAGTGTTTATATTACATTACATGCACAGCAGCATTGCAGTTAGATGGAATACTATAGTTAAATATTCACGAATGTTGAGCGTAGCTGTGATAATAAGAATATACGATAGACACATTTTATGTGCCAAGTTTGTTGAGGTTAGAAAGTTCATCGATTGTATTCAGTTTTAAGCGTGTAACCTCGCAAACCTATTTGGCTATAAACGCGATCAAACATGGCTACCGAATGTGTTCAACTAAACATGTTTAATACACGTCGGGTGACTGTTGCCTAAAAGGTATCATACTCGCTGCTACGCCGGTCGCAATCTTCTGGGTTTGCTTTCAAATCCGTGAGATCTACTCTGTCAACATACTCTTCTGAAATTTCTTTTGGCGTGCCGGCTTGGGAATTCCGTCTGTCGTAAGCACTTTATCCACACTATCATTCCTTACACATCGTGGAAAATTTCAGTGCGTCAGTGAAGGAGTCTTGTTAGCAGACCACCGTAATCTGCAACACTGTAACCTGCACAAGTTTCAAAATAACTACTATCATTCAAATAATAGTAGTTTTTTAACAGTGTGCACGTTGATTCTAGTAGTCTGATTATTTCCATCCTCTGTCATTTCATGCCTTCTTCCCCTGAATACAGGTCATAGATAATTATATAATCATGCGTGGTTTGCATGCTTCAGTTGGAAATACAG
The DNA here is from genome assembly GCA_003012365.1 of Medauroidea extradentata. Taxonomy (NCBI): domain Eukaryota; kingdom Metazoa; phylum Arthropoda; class Insecta; order Phasmatodea; family Phasmatidae; genus Medauroidea; species Medauroidea extradentata. The sequence goes on from PNEQ01032871.1 coordinate 14,767, forward strand.
TAATGTACAACGTAGTAATTTAGTTAACCGAAAATGTGATGAGTATTTTACATTTTTATAAATGTTCTTTGGGCACTAAAATCTTAACAACCAAATACGTAGAAACTTCAGTATACTTAATCAGGTAATGCGACTATTTAATTAAGTAAAAGTGCAATTTGAAGCTCTGTCTCAGTTGATTATGGTTTTTTCATGCTGTTAAATTATATTAGTTGTGGCTAGTCACCTGTCTAAACTACACATATGCCATTACTGACTTTTTTAGGCAAATTTTTTTAATATTCATGCTGCAAACTGAGATCAGTCAAGTAGTTTCATTCTTAAAAAAGAAATTGGAAAACATGAATTCATAAATTGTTCCCAAAATGTTTTCCTGTAAATAAATATTCTTCTTTTCTCAGTGCAGGAAATGATTTCTGTTCTAAAGCGATATCCTGAAAGGTGGCTGAGGCACACGTGATATAATATAACATGCAAATACCTATCCTAGCCAGGTTTTCGTGGTACGCAGTGCTCTTAATCCCCAATGTTCTTGAAGGTCTCGTAGCCATTATCATTTCAATGCGCATTCGTGTGACGCTAAGAATATAACTCACACGTTGTACCCTTCCGTGTTTTGTAAACAACGTTTCCAAAATATTCTTCTTCTGGTCAGTTATGTTCGGCTCACGGTCTGCGAACTTTTTAGGTGGTTCACAACGCCGACATTTTTTTTTCTGTGCTTCTCCCATCTTCCGTAGAGTAGTTGGCTGAGAATCTAAGTTTCTGCACAAGTGGCTTTAGGATCGAGCACTGTATTAGACACAGATTTGAGAATCGTTCTTCAGTTTTGAAGGTATAATCTGGCCATACGTTCCCCCGAGATGTAGATATGTACTATAGAACACCCTAAAATTTCCATTTTGTTTGCTGGCAGAAATAATCGAACTTTCATCAACTTATCCCTTCTTATTTTGTTTTGTTTAAATTATTTTATAAATGTTGCTTTAATTGTGAGTACTGTGTCGAAAGTCTGGTCCACAATACATTCAAGACTTGACTATAAATATTTAGCTCATTATTTCGTATTACGTAGTACAAAGCAGAAGTTATGTCTTCCTTTAAATTTTTCTAACACTGTATATTAATGTTGTCCATTTTAACGTTTTTTATTTATTTACTTTTTCAATTTGGAGTTATTGGAAATAAGGTAACATACGCTTCTTTTAAAAGCAGGAAGATTTACTCGTATTGTTATTTAATTTTGGAATTTCTCAGTTGCGGTACAGACATGTGTTTTATTAATGTTCTTGATACAAGTGGCCGGTTAATTAACTTTATGATTCGGTTATACGACTATTAATATTAAAAATTTCTGACAATTATAAAATATCGCAGTTTTTTAAGTCAATTGCTTAGTTGTAAAAATACTTCCGTACGTACATGTTGCATGATATGATTCTTATTTTTGAACTCCGACAACTTCCAAACTGTCCAATTTTGTTCGTGAAGGAACTTACATTAAAATGGTTTTCAGTGCTTGTTTTATTTCGTTCAGATGTAAGTGAGACTAGCTTAGAGTACAATACAGATAAATTAATTTAATAAAAGCGTCAGTGCTAGTAATACAAGTAGTGCGTGTGTTGTAAAAACTCGGTATCTTTCATTCGCAATACAATTTTGCAAAAGTTGTATGAAGATTTGCGTCTCTTATCGCGTCATTTATGGCAGTATTGCAGCACAGGATTAACCAAATAAAATTTAGACTCATATTTTTAATCGTAGTAATTAACGGAAAAATTAAACAACGTTTATGTAAGAGGTACATGAAGCAAGAGTGGTCAGAAATCTGTCCGTATAAGAATCAGTTTTGGACAATTGTTTCCTGCAAGTGTTCACCTTCACTTGCTACATACACACTGTCCCTTATCCTCCGAACAACATCCTCGATCAGCATTGCTAACGTATCCTGTGGAATGGTACGAGCTTCTTCCCTTATGTTTTCCATCAATTTTTGGGATGTCAATTGCTACCGTTTCATAACTCCGCAACACCAGAGGCAGCGACGAAGGAATACGGCCAGTGGTTGTTATACAAATAATTACGCCAAGCTTCGGGACGATTGCCGCAACTGATTGTAGGCCAAGAATCTGATGATTCGCGAAGTTAAGTGGGGCTCAGCTCCCTTGCAAAACCATCTTTAGTCAGCAGGGATGGCTCCACCCTGGGCCTAGAAAAGGATCAACAAGGGGAGAGGATTCTGACGACCTGGCGGGGGCGTGAAGAATGGTTAGGAGCAACAAGCTAGATGTTTGGGGGAGACGCTCTTCGACTGCGAGGACGACCAGACCTCTCGTCCGGGGTCGAACCTGGACACGGCGCGCGGCTGACGTCGAGACCCTTCTACTACCGTCGATCGGCAGCTGCGTGGTGAGTTCTATTGGTTAGGGCTGAGAGCGATCCTTAACCTAACTCCTATCTACTCTAGCTCTACTTCCTTCCCTTCTTGTCTTGTAACTGTTGTGATCTAGTTCTTTACTTAATAAATCTCTGTTACCTACCTCTTATATTACTTCTACTCTCCTCGTTTCCTCGTACATTTTCCTCCCTAGCCACCGAGCCTACTGCGAGGTGAGCGAAGGGGAAAATATAACACAGTGGTTTTCTCTCCTCGAGGTAACTCCAAGGAAAGTAATAACGCGCCTAAAGATCTGGCGATATCAGCGACCTACAATCCGTGAAATCACAAGGTTTGGATTTCTCTCTTTAAATATTTGCATAGTAAGGCACGTAGCTGCTCCATCTTGCAGGAACTAATAATTTGTTATGTCTAGGGACAGGAAAATTTCGCTAATTCAATGACCATTGTACTATGTATACTCAAGCCCCGTCTATTCGTTCATTGTCTGCTGTTCCAATGAGTAGCAGCTAGTGGACAAATAGTCGGAGCTTGAGTATGCGTAGGACAATAGATTCTAGCCTGTAGGTTAATGAATTCGCGAAATTTTCCTGTCACTAGATGTATTCCTCCTATACACATGGCATAAACAACTGTTGTATCATATCACATTGTCTCATCATTACAGGTGACAGTATTCCTATAATTATCTTGGAATAAATAATGTGTAATGGGTAATGATGCAATTTGCATACATCCAACTCCACAACCAGCACTCACCTGTTCAGCATGCACCGTAAATTTACTTGGCAAATGTGAGTTAAATTCCCTAACTAGTGTGGAAAAATTATCTTATTTTACATAAAACGTATACAATTACTGCACTGTACAGTAATTACCGCACTGCACAATAACTAGCGCATTGTAGAGTAAAATTCACATACACGACAACGAAACCTTGCGAATACAAAAGTGAAAATGTGGTAATAAATGCGCAGAACTTTCTGTAAATGTTCAATGGAAAGGTTGACATAAGGTAGAGAATTACCTTTCTGTATCAGACCTCAGTAGTGGCCGACCTTCCTAGCTGCACACCGGTTTACGGTACTAGAGGTACTGGGTTCGATTCCCAGGTCCTGGCATCTACTGAAGTATTCTTCGGCGTCCAGTGACAGTAAACAGCGTGTCTATTAATGATAAATAGTTTTAACAATACGTCGCAATTTTCGTGTGCCTGGTCGTAATGTAGGTTTGTTGCTAGTATGATGTTTGTGTTGACTGGCAAAGAGGCGGCACAACATGTCACTATTGTAATAAACTCCCTATACAAATCTATCTAAATACCGGTGACCTAGTAACAATAGCATTGCTACTTATTTTATACGATGTTTTCATACACACACGTCTCTGGTTCGTATTCTCGGAACTGATAAGCGTTAGGTTAACCACGTCGCTTTTTCTTCATGGCTGACAGCTCGTGTTGTCGGTAATACGCAGACGTAATTTTGTAACCGCAGTACGCTTTGTTGTGACCTTGAATTCCTTCGTTAGGCAATTGTTACATGCAGAAACATAATGCCTTCTTCAATAGTTTCTCGCTTCAGCGACTTGGCTTTAGTTCTCTTCGCACTTACGAACGTGGGTTTCCATGCCCGTTTACATTTGAGTTCACGTGTGTAATTTAGACATTTTGGTAAATGAGACAGTCTTAAATGCTGTGCTTTCTTTTTTTCGTGCATAGTAGTATAAACATTTCATTTTTTGTGTAGAAATCACAGTCCGTGTGGACTAGCCAGCGTGACAAGTAATTGCTACACAGAATCAAACTTATTAAAATTTAATTCCGATTCTGTGAACCAACACATTGACTCACTGGATAGCGCACACAGTGACCACGAGAGATGCATTATTTATTTACGATTAATAGTAAAGTTTACTTTTAAGAAAACCATATTTACGAATTTTTTATTTTTTTTTTTTTTTATAAGATGATGAAAACTGGCCAGGTTTGCTAGCGATACATTGTGGCTAAGTTAAAGGGTTGGCAATGTAAAATTCTATGAGTTGTACCATTAGGTAAAATTACTGTCATGTCAATGTTCCTATGTTTCGTTCTTCATACTTATTGCAAAGTAATCTTTAAAGTTAAGCTCCCTACGATTGATACAACTTATCTGAGTCATTATTGAACATTCTTGTTAATAAGCAGTGCTGTTATGCAGTTGTCGATGAGTAATTTTCATCCATTTTTCGTCTGGTGTTCAGAAAGTGAGATAACATTCTTCGAAATATCTGCCCAGCTCTATAATTTACTTGCGTAGTCTAGTAGTTGAAAACCAGAAGGTTTGGAAAATTCAATACATTTTAATTGACTGTCTAGATTACTAGAGTTATAGCAAATCTGATTCTCTAGCGAACCAAATATGTCACTCTCATACCGATATATTGTAGCACACTAAATGCAGTGAATATGTGCCGTTATATAGACTAAACGTAATTATAAAACGCAAACTTATATCAAGCGAAATATAAAATTCCCATGCGAGAGAAAACATCTCGTTTAGTGTTCACGGACGTTAACCTTAAAAACCAAATGGTCATGTACCAAAATTACAGTTAGGCAACTGAGAAATATATTTACAAGATTCACAATACAAATTCGGTAAATCGAATCCCTTGATCTTAACAAATATCTTAATTAATATTAATTAATTATTGCATCAAGAACAGTTACGTTGGTTAAAGGGTGCCGAACTGCGGTATTATGCCGGAATCACAACGAAATGGCAGGCGACCCGACGCGAAGAACAAAAGATGTCCGCCAATCAACGCCGAGGTTTCTGTGATGTCAGCACGTCCACCTCGGCGCTGATTGGCTGAAAAGTTATTTTTATACATGTCGCGCACTTGCGCGTTGCTACTTTCGCGCCATTATGATTTCGGCATTTGGAATTTCTGTTTAAATTCTTACGCGGGAGAGAAAAAAAATTTGTACCAGGTGCCATTCTTGAACCAATGATGAGTGTTATTTTATAATATAATCACCTCACGTAAATCCACGGATTCTGTGTGTACTTTCAAGTTATAATAAGATCAAAAGTCGCACGCTACGTAACATTTTGTGACGCTGTGTACTGCGTAACACAAACATGCAGTCAATGAGCAATCAGCAGAACACAAACATCTTTCTAATGATAAAAGTGAACTTGTGAAATATCAGAGTACAGTAAGAATAACGACATACTGAGCAAATATTGCGAGCCTCTACAATTGATAAGAAGCTTTAAAAGCTTAAGAACCGACTTCACAATGTATGTGCAAAGTTTTGGCTATGTCGTTATGTAATGACATGATTAATGATTTATGTAAACGGAACGATAAAGTGATGATTAAAATTAAACTGTTTCTCAACGTACTTTAATCGTATGTTTGGCTACACGTTGGTTGAGGTAAATGAGGAAACCATTCAATGACGAATTAAGTTGCAATTGGCTATACTGAGAAACTCGTGTTTTATTTTCAGGAGCTGACTACGGATAAACATTGACGAAGGTAAGAAAACCAGTTGTGAAGCGTCTGTTTTTTCTATCGTAAATTATTTTGCTTTGCAGTTTCCAATTATAAAAGTGTAGAACTATTGTGTGAAACCAAGCAAGCCACCAACAAAATTACAAATATAAAACGTGTATTTGATACAACCTGTTCGTTTTTTTTTTTTGTATTAGGTGAATATAGAGCCGTGAATAAAATATAATTATTGTAGCGTTTTTTAGGCAAAAACAATTTTTAATTACAATGTTGAGGGGCTGGAAATGTTTGCTGTTTTTTCGTCACGTGAGAATCATTGACAAAAAATTGTATATTTTATAAACTGACATATTGAATCCTTCAAAACACAGCAGTTACATTGAGGGAATAGGGAGTCTTGTAGAAGGAGCTGACAATTGACTTCAATTCCATGTCGAGTTTGTGTCCAAAAAGCAAAGAAAGAAGAATATAGCTTCATAAAGCTAGTCGAATAAAGGCAATTTAATAAAAAAATAATTAAGCAAAAAATGGAGTACGACTGTTGCACATACACACATATATACATACATAAATACATACACACATACATATATGCACACATACATACATATATACATACGCACATACATACATACATATCTTACAAGTACGTAAATATTAACGCACAACTATGTATCATTAAGCGTGTGTAGTTTCAAGTTTGGCAGAAGGTAGAAAACGGTTGTAGCCAAATAAATCCGTCGGGACATATGTTATTCAAGCAAACCGCAAATAAATAACTCTAGTTCATTCAATGCAAAAAAAAAAAAAACGAAAACATGAAAACACTCACTTCTAATAATGATTATATGTAGAATTCTATACATTTTTTTCCTATGCGGAAAGTCAAAATTCGACAGCAAAATAATCATTGTGTTGCGATTTCAACTTGTTTAGGTTGTGTTCAAAGGTAGTCCTAGGGACACGCATTATCATCCACTGGAGGACATTCAAAAAGTAGGCTATATGGGTTAGACTAGTGTACACGTGAAGATTTATACTGCCTTAGAGCACTAAACAAGACCATGGTTGTTTTCATAGTATGTTGTAATTTTGAAAATACAGAAGCAAAGCTACAAGTACGTTTTATTTTAATAGATAAGATATTGGGAACATATTTAGCAGTATTACGTAAGAAAACGAGTGCAATGTTGTAACACAGTTCAAGTATCAGGTGAGGTCTTCTCTTAACTGATGGCAAAAAAAAATCGGCATTTTACTTTGCTGTTACAACTAGGTCAGAAATAATGCATTTATCAAATAAGTTGAAAATTAACTACATTTGTAGAAAAAAGTGGATTATTTGATAAAACACATAATAATTAATAGTTTTAAAAAAAAAGCAATTAAAATGGCCATGATACGAACACAAACTTACAGCACGTATGTTACGACATGCTCACAATACTACTTTTATTTACTTACTTTAAATAAATGTTTCGCACAATCGCAAGGCTTAACCATCTCAGCACTGCGCCTTCCTCGCTTCAGTGACAAGCAAATCCGTTTAGATTTAGATATAGTTGTAAACAGACAATTTTAGTGACGAATCTGAATCAATACAAATTTACACCCAGCCGTACCTGGGAAGGAACCCATAACCTCACATACCGTAGTAAGCCATTACTCAGACAACTACGCTACAGAGGTCGGCATCACTCAGCCGCACCACACAATGACGCAATAGTTCAAACATATGTAAAAGCTATCACACACGACGTTGTTTGTGTATATTTTTTAAGTTTAGTTTATGTCACTGTTATTGATATCCCGGTTATTAGGTTTGGTTCGGAATGAATAAATATCGAAAGAGGAGGTTATCCAAGAGACAGGTATCAAACCCGGAACCGCAGACTTACTATTTATTGGTCGCCCGTAGTCATCTGCTTACCACGGGCGTTGACATGAGGTGAGGCTCTACAGTGGAGGGCGGAGGAAACGGGAGAACCCGAGAAAAACAGCTGACCAGCGATATCACCCGGCACGATTCCCATATGCGAGATTCCGGTGCCCGGCTTCGACGGGGACCGAACCCGGATCGTCTTGGTGGGATTCGAGTGGTCTGACCACTCGGCCGCCGTGGCTCAGGTATGTGGTTCAGTTTATTTATATTATTACAGTGCCTGCTCTTGCATAAAAATGAGTATTCTAGTTTTTTTTTTCTCTCACAAAAACAAGCACGTAATAGCTAGAGCTGTTCAAATGTCCATTTTGATATCAATTTTCACGTTTATCTCAGTAATCGGAACATTTTATTGTGTTCAAAATAACTGTCGGTCGCTTAACCGATTCCTGCAGTGGTTTGGTGTCATAAAATGAACCATTTTTTGACATACGCCAATACGAGCTAATTCTGCCGAGTTACAGAGAGGATTGCCAACTGTCCCGTTTTGGACGGGGCGCCAACTTTACCATATTTCAGAATTTTTCGAAAACCAAAGTATTAGTTGTTCTCAGCAAACATATAATCCATAAAGGAATCAAGTCGTATTCAGAAAAAAACACACATAAGTCAAACAAATAGAACAAAAACTACATAAATTCCGGAACGGAATATGGTCGTAACAATAAAGATGACAAAAAACAAGAACTATAACATAAAACAAAAATAAGATGTATGGAAGATTACGACAAAATGGACGACAACGATGACAACACGATTGGATGTGAACACAGACGATACAACAACAAAAAACAGACGAAAAGTAGCAGGCTTCCTTCAACTACAACTAAACGGTTCAGTTTATAACCTCTTGTTATTTTAATATACATTGAGAAACTAATGTTAGCAATCACTCAAAATTTCATGAGAATTTAGTCGCAACAAAACAGAAATTGTGCTACCGGCCCAAGTACATCAAGAAAGTTCCATCACCCTTTATTAACTAACTCCATACCTTTCCTTTTAACGAGAAGTTGGACTGCGGTGATTTGTCACTAAAAGTAATTTGTGAATGTATCTGTGATACTGAACGCTAAATTGGATACGTTACGCAATTGAATACACGACTAAAAAGCCTAGAGTAGAAATTTTCCTATGAAATATTATTTTTATAGCGTCAAAATTAAATAAAAGTATAACCCTGTTTAAGTTACTAAAATTCACAATTATCAAATAATTCGTACTTATTGTTCAAACACCTGGAAGTGTACTTATTGCCTGACTGGCAACAACACTGTTTATCAATGGCGGGACAGGTTATCACATCACAATGATATATTTTTGTGAGTGATAGTCACGTGACGGTGTTAATAAGGGCGGATCCAGGGTATAAAGGAGACATATTTCCCCATTTGTATAGTTGTACATTTAAAAGCGGTTATAAAACCTCACGAGAGCTGGAGTTATATATATTAGCTTATGTAATTAAATAACTACATGTATTGTATTTAAGTTAAATATTTACTTTACTAAACACGACGCCCGTAGCACATTTGTATGCTTTAATGTAGGCCTATATGTGTTGCATGAAATATTTGTTTCGTGCTTCTTCCTAAGAGGTTTGAATACTGTCGATTCAGTTTCACTTGATTGATGTTTTGGGTACGGCACATTCATCTTCTTCTCCTCTTTTCACTGGCCTTCGGTTTCCCTTCAGCCATAAACGAGACTAGCAAACCGAGCACACACATCTCCGAGCACATCACATAGTACATGAACAGATTACAGAAGAAGTAAAGCACAACATCTCTAGGCAGCATCCAACTGAAGTCATAAACCAGTGCATGTAATTCAAGAAGGAGATAGCAGATATGACCAGTAGTAGAATCCTACCAACAGCAATTGAAGAACATAGTAAGGAAGTATCGAAATGAAACATTTAAATCATATCCCATATTTCCATGCCGAATTCCACATATTAGAATGTCATTATGGACCAAATATGCATAGACGGCAACATATATACTAACATTTACAGGGGTTAGAATTGTTTCCCCATTGTATGGAGGGAATTTACCGCGTGACATCAGAGCCTTGTAAAACTCTTCATGTTCATCAATTACAGTACACTGAACAAGTATATTATTTTTATCTTCAGTTCCATGGCCACAATCTCATAGCGGTGTATCAACGAGATGTAGCCTGTATAAATGATCTTTAAATAGCTCATGATTAAAGCGAAGATGAATTAAAGTTGTTAGATATCGCCCACTTCTTGTCACATCAAAGAACCTAACCCTTGACTACAGAAGCGGCTGAATGAGGTGATACGGCTTGCCAATAGGCGTAGAACCCCACTTGCACTCCCACGTACGTAGAATATCGGTACATAGAGTCGTCAGTAATGTATTCAAGGAAGGTTTAGTTATTTGCAGCCAAGAGATAGTAGCCATTTTACCAAGTTTGTCCACATTTTCACTGCCAGGTATCCCCATATATATATATATATTGGCCACCAGACCAGTTTAAATACAAAGCCTTTCTTATAAATGTCACGTAACATTTGTTTTATAAGCAAAACTAGCTGATTCCCGCAACTTCGTTTGCGGGGTTTTCAATTTAATGTGACAATATTTCTGAAGAAAAAATATTTGAAAAGTGCTAAATGGGGCAAAATTACGTTAAGGATAATTAATGTGGATTTTAGAAACATTTTGAATAGGAAAATTACCCCACAATAATTTTGGGTACCCCGTTCTGACTCTGTACTCCGTTTTGCATCCTATCTCCCGCAAAGTATAATTTGTTTTGGTCGAAACCTTCGTGGGCGCACATGCAACTTACCAACTTTTTTTTTTTTTTTTCATAAAATTAAATTTTTTGGGTACCTATTTCTGCCCCTATACACCATTTTGTCCCCCTCCCTCCAAACATGAGCATGTTTACGGCGGAATACTTTGCGGACGAACGCAAAACTCACCAAAGTTTTCTTTAGCTTTCCCCCTAAGTTTTCGGGTGTCCCGTTTTGGCCCTCTACTCCATTTTGTCCCCCTGCTCTCGCACCCTCCAAAATAGTAGAAATTTTTGCGGGCGCATGCACAACTTACAAAAGTTTATTTGTTTACTAAATTTTTTTTGCGCCCTTCACTGTCCCTCTACCTCTTTTTGACTATCAGCCCCCCTTCCTTTTTTGCAAAAATTTCATCGAATCGAATGACTAGTATAGAACCGCATAGAAGACGAACAAATAAACTATAATTTATATAATATAAGTTAGCAGTCCGCCAGCGGCATTACGTATATTTATTCAATTAAAGGACATATTTGTACTCCAGATTAGTAACTTGGCCATTAAGTGTTAGGATAACCCAGCTGCAAATTGAACTCACTCTGCAGTAGGCTAAGTAGCTATAGCTATAAACTGTCCTAAGTGTATCCCTGCCACTCTTAATTACTGTCCCGAACCATGTTTATAGTCATAGAAAAATAGACGAATATTAGCGAGTATTTATATGGCATAAATAGTATACGTAGTATGATGACTCATTCATCTCAAGCACGACCATTAATAAGTATGCCTTCAATACGTACCTTCGAAAGTTCATTAAATATAAATAAAATATTCCGTCACTGGTCACGTAGAGGTACTTCTAAATGACTGAACTTGCTTTTTCGGATCGTCTGCTTTGAAATGTTTACCCCATGGGTATTTGAGAGTTATTTTCTCAGTATAAAAACTGAGATAATTCTTTTTTGTATTTACGTAAGCTACATTCTGAAGCAAAAATTGTCTTAGTGTCTAGAAACACAATATTAAACATGTTTAAATTACATTTTATTTTATAAAAAAATTGTGACTATATACATACCTTCCCATGCTACAGTTTTAAAATCTAGAATTGCTTAGGAGAATTGGGTGCACGAACACCATCCTGTTCCCACCCCCATACACAGCAAAAAAATTAATATTCGCCCCTAGTGTTGGTTTTGTTTCATAATCATATGTCAACACCGGGATTGTTACTATAGAGTTAAACTGCCACAGAATATGCTGTACATATGATCGCGCGATTCCCGGCGGGATCACTGCAGGAATTTTGCAAGTAGAAAACGTGACATATATGGTTGTTGTTTCCATTATAAGGGATATGGGAAGGTTCGACGCCGAGCTGACGACTGGAACACTCAGTCGTCGATCAAATATTTTATCATCTGAAAATCTCTGCGCGAGAGGTTTACGGATGTTAAAGTTATTTTTAAGAGAAAGCGCGAGTATTTTTGAAATTCGGTTATTATAGAGGTCTAGGTATTATCATATCACAAATTATAAAAATTACAGTTTTCCATTTTTTGAAAATTTTGTAGTTTCCAGTCCTTATTTATCTAAATACCAATTTTGAATTTTTTACTCGAAAATAAAGCATACTATCACACACATTCATACACACACATGTGTATATATATATATATATATATATATATATATATATATATATATATATATATATATATATCCACTGATAAAATATTTACTCGGCAATAAAGTCTCATCGAATTTGGATGAGTAGTTCAGGTTTTATTGACTATTAAGTATTCCATTCGTCCGCTCGACATCGTACCTTTCCCGTATTCCTAAAGAAGACTCAGCGGTGAAACGTTGTACTCGAATTTTTCTAGAACCCGAGTTCGAATCCCTGCTCCTGCAATCCGGATTTTGGTTTTCAATTACTTTTTTGCAATCGCATTACTAACACCATTTTTTAAATATATTTTTATAACGTTTGAGGTACGGAAACGCGGAAGGCGATAAGCCAAATATAACACGTCCGTCAAACACCTCATCGCCTCTAGGCGCGAAGTACTGAACGTGCACGAAGTGTTTTCGTAAAACTTGTTTTTCAACGGGACATCAAGCGATGAACCTTTTGTTTTATTTCTGGAAAATATGTGGTAAAGTCCAGTGCAGGTTAATATGATTTGGTTTTACGATTACGGTTGAAATTTTTCAGTTACAACAAAGTGGAATAGTCATTTATAGGACTTTTGAGGAGCTTGGAAATCGTGTCTGTAATTAGTGCAGGGCATTTTGTAATTTAAACACAGTTTCAAGTGTGCCTTCTTTTCGTAGATAAACGTTTATTGCACGGCTCTTGCGCCGTCCACCAACTCGTAACAGTCACAGTCATTGTACCAAATGTGTTCAACTGTCTCTAATGACCTCGCTGTCAACGAGACATATGGCCCACTTACCTTGCCTGGTTCCATTCAATCGCCAACGCACGGTAGCCTATATAAAAGGGGCCGAGGTGATGCAGTGAATACACCACTCGCCTACCATCATTACAATCCGTATTTCATTCCCGGTGAAATCGTTCTCGGCCGACACAAACGAGAATCGTGGTGGACTTTGCCGTTAATCAATTGATTTTCTCGGGGTACTTTTATTCCACCCGTCCTTTCTTCTCATCGCTGCTCCATTACAATCTCTTGTCCTAACTAGATACGTAATATCGTGTTAATACTAAACCTATTTTATTTTACACTTACACCTTTTCCTTACATATAACTTCGTGAAATGATAGGGTCATCATTAAGGTTGATGACACTTTTTTTTTGTGGTCGAGTCTGACTGCATAACGTGGTCGGCATGTGGTTTGTGCGTGTTCCAAATCGTCAGTAATGCCGACTGCAAGTGACAGAGATGAAACGAAGTTGCAGCGCAAACCACGTGCCGACAACTTTCTGTAGTCGGACCTAAACACAAAAAAAAAAAAAACACTGTGTAAGCAGCCTTAATGTCTCACAGAGGCGAGGTATCGACGAGAAGACAGCACAAGGGCTCAATGACATGCACCTAGAGGCTAGGTTGAGGTAAGGTTATTTCTAATATAGGTTAGAAAGATCAATGTTATAAGTTTGGCACAGGGGGAATTTCTGCCACTTGAGCGCTGGTATCGCTAGTGCACCAAACTGATCAATCACAGAGCTTTCCTGAACTTTAAGTTACATTAAGTTAATAATTTAAATCGTGAAATCGGTTTCTTTTCATTTTAAAATGAAATTAAATGACTAATATAATTTCCAAGTTTATTTAAATATAATTTCACTACGGTTTCGTTCTTATCTGGTCTCTTAGCGATTGAAGCGAAACTGGCGGCAGAAATTTTCCCTGTGCCAAGCTCTCCCATAAGAAAACGTATTTTCTTTCTAACCTGTAGTAGAATTAACCTTAGTTGAGGCATGATGCCCGTGACGTGTCGCCTTTAGTACTCCGCACTTCTTGGATTCGAATGCGCAATATACGTCCACCTCAGGCGGTCACCTTAAGAGCGAGAGGTAGTTAACATCTTGAACTTTTGCATTTTGTGTCATAATTTTTCTTCCGGGTAAATTTATGCAACTGTAGCCTAACTACAGAATAGAATACACATTAAGAGAATTTAATACATAATAAATATTAATTTGCCGTTACTATTGTTAATATATTGAATTTCAGGTCGTAAATTCTTAGTACTTTACTAACTGCGATTCGGATTGTTACAACAGTAACGGAAAATAAATATTTTGGTGTCTAAACATCTATCAATATGTGTTCTATTCTGCAGATAAGTTAAAGTTCTATGAATTTGGCCAGAAGAAAAGTTATTACATAAAATACAATAATTCAAGATTATGACTATCGCTCATTTTAATACGTTACCCATTATTTGTACTACTTTCACGATAGTTATATTTTCAATCCTAAACGGAAGCATATATCGAAAAAGTGTTTCACAGTTTTGTTAAAAATAGTTTTTACTTTTTATTCTAATTGTTTCTAGTATAATTAGCTGAAACCATTGTATATTAAAATTTAACATAGTATACACCGTTTTGTTAAAAACGGTGTAATAATTTTTTTAAACGTTTACTCGTATTTCAACAATGATCATCTCAAAAGCAGTAGAAATGATGGTTCTTTGTCTTAAACCTCTGGTAGTTTTAAAGTTATTTCGAAAAAAAAAACTATTAAGCAACATAATTTTTATATTGAAGAATTCCTACACAAATATCAACGTACCATAGTTTTTAATTTCTGTTAACAAAAAGCCTTCTTTTCTATTTTGGCACCTAAATTATCACCAATTTTGTTAAAAAACTAATTAAGCCGAAATTGTGCAACGTATGACTGCTGGTTTTTCTAAAGCATTCCATCATTACATGTTTTGAATTTTTAGTACCAATGTGATAAAAAATTACCTAGCGTTGCCTTAAATGCTTGTTTGCTTGTTTGGTGATTTTTTTTTATTTTTCACTTATTTTAATCCTGAGAAGCTTGCGTTACAGTACGAGCAAAGCATTTGAACTTTTAACGGATATTATGGTTGCAGCAGACAAACATATTTTTTTTATATATATTCTTAATTTGCCGGACTGATTGCGGCCTAAATGTACGTTGGAAGACCAACTGCGATGCTGTACTATACAGAAAGATAAATATAATTCACGCTATAATCGAAAATATCACATTTTTCTTATTAGATTTTATAGAAATCGAAAGTAAAGTAATTCTTAAATGTGCTTAAATTTTTGCATGTAATTAAGTACCTGTACATTTTAAAAAATAAATTTTACGTAAAATGCTGAATGTGTCATTCTGTCGATTAATGCGTTCACTTTCACTCTAAATTATTTCATTCTTATCATTTCAACAGTTTTTACTTGGGTAAGTAGTGAAAACAGCCAAATAGCTTATTTGACATGCGCTTGTACGAAAACTATGGAACCGAAGTATATTTCATTTGTGGGAAATTACTATTAATGTACGGTAATAAGAGTTGAACAGTATTTGGTATGGTTACAAAGTTACGTATTTTTCGACGCAGAGCGCTCTTAAAGGTAGGCTTATACAAGAGTGCTCGGCCAGCAGGGAACAAGCCAGAATGTTGTGGCGACAGAGCTGGGTTGACGCAACCTCCCTAGAGTGGCGAGCAGACTTCCGCCAACCAGGCCGCAGAATGACGTTGCGAATCGAGCCCTCGTGTTCGCCGGTATCTGCTCACAATACCGCGAACAACGCCCGGTGACGCGACTGTGGCGCCTGTCAGCTGGTTTGCCTCGCGTGACGCAACGCAGCGCGCGGCCTTGAGTGACGTCACGACGCCTGCCGCGTCTTCCGTCTGCAGTGCACTTGTGAATCCAGGTGGCCGCGCCTGGGACGTGTGATGCTACACTAAATATTCTCATTACTGAGAATACTAGGTTGGCTGTACCGCGACAAATACTTTAAAAATTATAACATGTAAATACTCCATTGCCTCTACGTACTAACCTCAAATACGACAGCCACAAATGTTGACCTAATTTAAGTTTTTTTATTGTTCATATGTAATGTAAATATTTTAAATACCCACTGCCATATCGAAATGTGGAAATAAAGACACAATTAAGCGTTTGGTTCAAAAGGTTATGGTAACTAAAAAAAAAATCTCTCTTGAAGTAAATGAACTCTTAACTGACATCTTACTAGTTTCACTAGCGTTTGGGCCACAATTTAAACCACAATTCATTGCAAACTTGTGTTTTTTATTGCTGAGCAATCTTGAAACTCACAATTGATAACAAATATTTTCTTAAGAACACAGAATGTAAATTATCCTGAATGTGTACGTGTCAAACTCTTCCTCAATGTCACGAGTGAAGAGAGACAGAAAGTGGAAACGGAAGCGGGAATCCTGCGAAATATTGCGAAGGTTGTAATGCGTTGCCGTTTGTTATCGTCCGACCACAGAAACACTTGAGGAATATTTTCTATTTCCTTGTTGGTAATGCGAGCTACACGAAATTGCCTACCTTAACTACAATTTCGTTTGACGTGGACGCGATATGTAGGAGTGTTGAAGAGCTCAAGAAAATAATTTAGGGACACTGGTTTATCACGGGGAATTTTACTATTTTCTATGATTCAATTTTAACATGACCACATCTGGCGCCCTTCTTTTATTATTGGCGTGTCCTCATGTGACTGGGTCAGTGACAACTCTGGCACGCCGGGGGAGCTCCCTGCAGAATTTTAATTGGTTTAATAACTTTTAAATTTGTACGAGACTTTCTCCGTTTTATATACATACATTGTGACTTATTCACAGCAATGAAAATTTTCTAGCTTTCATAGTCTTTGTATAATGGCATGTCAAAGCCAAAATTTGGACAAATCGGTCTATACACGAATAAGAAACAGCATTGAATAATTTTTGTATATATATTTTTAACTGCTGAATTTAAAATCATAAAAGTTAAATTTCCTGTGTTTTTAATACAAAAAATTGCAGTGCAATGTTTTCGTAGATGTCTTGTTGTAGCCCGTGACACTTTCCTTCTATGTACGTATAAAGCCGTTTTATGCAAATGTTGGCTTTGACTTGCCATTAAATAAAAACTACGAAAGCTAGAAAATTTCCATTACTGTAAAAATAGTCACAATGTATTTCTATACAACAAACAATATCTCGTACAAATATAAATAAAATATTAAAATAATAAACGTTTTGTGTGAAGTCCACACTTAAGAACATACTCCCTTGTTTCCACTGTTCTGTGACAGTAATTTTTTTCAAACCGGCAGTTTTGTTTAGAATGGATTTTGCTGCGACAGCTATTTTCTTTTCAAAACAATACATTATATGGTTTCTGTTAGTAAGTAAATTAACACAAATTTCGTGAATTACATATGTTTTGCTGTAAACTTTTTCCTGTTACATATTTACTTTACAGCACAGCCCCGAATTACCGCTCATTGCAAGACTGACTATCACGACGTACATGCTACCAACCCTATGTAACCTTACAATCTAATAATAAACATTCACAACACCTTCCCTTTCAATGAACTGGGTTCTACTACGGCCTGTTTCTGTTTTGGTTTTGTCCTTACATGTACAGTCAGAACTTAAAATAATCACTGATATAATTTAAATAACTAAGTAACATTTTTTATTCATTATTTCATAATACAATACAGTCAGGACTTAAAATAATCACTGATACAATTTAATTAACTAAGCAACATTTTGTTATTCTTCATTTCGTAGTACAATACGTGCCCTAAATTAGAATAAAATTGACTATTCATTGCACAGCTACTATACTCCATTTCATATAAGTTTGCATAAATCTGACAGCAGCTTATGGGCAATAATTTGTAATATTTTGTTATTTTTGTCACTACACAAGACAAACTTTGCTGCACAAATGCTGAAATGGACATTTCAGGTTAATTTTAGAGCTAAAATTGTCTTTCATTGTGCAACAAATCACAAAATACTAAACAATTATCGCCCATAAGTTGCTGTCAAATGTATCCAAACTTATATGAAGTGGAGTTTATTTATATCAGTCACACATTAGTTTCACTGAGTCTTTACAGGTTTCCTAAAGCTCCTACCTGTTCTGGTAATATACTCAGACTCACAAGGATTATTTTCGCCAACATCACGCTGAGGTGTGGTAAATGTTGACTTAAACTCCTATGTCCTACCGTAGGTTGGCTTGTCTCTGTGTCGAAACCTCTGAAGTCAGGTGACCTACAATTCCGTACACCTTCGCTGCTCTCTGTGCAGAGTTGCTGTTCCCTTTCACTACTCTTATGACTTTCTGGGATTGTTTTCCTACTATTCTCTATTTTCTCCGTACCTCCTGTCTCACTCGTAGTGTCATAGTTGTACAATATTACTTTATAGGACAAATCAGAACTGTATGATGGTTTTAAATATTTAGTATGTTTGTGTATCACTTGGCCTGACTGATTCCTAACTATGTATGAGCGCGGTGTCCTGTGATTTTCCAGAACTATACCTGGCTACGATACTCTAACATTTTGCATAACTACTGCCTGACCTTGCACATATTCAATAGGTTTTCTTTGAGCTCTTTTATCATAATATTGTTCTACTCTCATCTGTTTTGCAATGAACTGTGATTTTGCATGTCGGTGAACCTTAGCAGGTTAGTTAGGACGCAAATACCTATAACTGTGAATAACCTGCTTACTAAGGTTTTTATATGCTTAAAAGCCCTATCCCGTGACATGTATTTTCACTGCGAATTATTTCGTTTCATAATATATATTGGTTTTCGGGGGTGAATGAACTACAAACATGCAACCAACAAATTTCACTACTACATGTATGGTCGCGTTGTTCAGATTCTCGTAGACCATAAACCCCTGGTAGCTAGCTGGACAAACAGGTGTCAAAGATTATGTCAACTCGGCTGCAGCGACTGAAACTAAAGTTTCTCAAGCATCAACTGCATGTGCAGTACCTTCTCGGGAAGTTGATGCACATCGCAGACCTGATGTCTCGGGCCTATGGAAAAGAAGAAACTGAATACACTGGAGACCTAAGATGCCATATTATAGAAGACGTTACAGAAGAACTAAAATGTGTACTGTCATAAACAACTATCTTGGGTATGTCATGAGTGCAAAATATGCCTTTTAGAGCTTTTATGACACTACTACCCTGCTTACTATGGAACTTAACTATTTCCACCAACTTTGAAAAATAATCATACATCTCTAAGTAACTTTTGCCCCCAAATTAAAGTATATCTGCTCTTACATTCCCAAACGGAAGTGTGAGAACCGCATTAGGGAGATTGTAAGTGTTATACCATTGGATTCAGCATGTTAATAAATGGTAGTAAAAAGGTTTCAGGCTTGAGTGGCCATTATTAATGCCTGAGAGTACGTAACCTAGCTCGCTATAGACAATTTGTCCAAAAAAATGGAGTTAGATGTGTGAGTAAGAATCTATGGGTAATTTATCTGTGTCAGTCATTTACCCAAGCTTATTAAATTACGTCCACCTTTTAAATGAGAAATTTAATTTTATAAACAATTTATTTCATTCAATATTTAAAACAAAATCAGATGAGAGATTGAACAGATAATGTTCACGTGGTGAATCCTGACCGCCATCTGTTAGGAACCCCCATCCCCCCTTCAAAAAAAATAAGCATGATCGAAACAGTTGCAACCAGTAAATTTTTACGCTGGTAAAACTATAGTGAAAAGAAGACATCAAAAGAGAAACTGCTTCGAAAGATTTTGTATATAATTATATCCCATCACGATGTGACTTTTAGGTTAAGTCCCTCGCTGGCTGCACGATTGTTCGTTTTAGTCAAATGGTCAAATATGAAAGTAGCTCTACTCACAGGTAAACATAATTAAGGAAATAATTGCAGAAACACGTACACACTGAGTTAAAAAATTTTCCCGGAAAAGATACTATATCCAGTTATCTCAAAGAAAGCCCCGTATTCAGAAACGTGTATATTTCGTCTGAAGTAGATTGTCGGTGTGTTTCACTTTATTTTCAACACGCTGATAATGTTTCGCTAGAAGTCAGGTTTGGCAAGCTCCTTGAACATTATGTAAGGAGTAAAGTGATGATTACTGTAGGACGACGTAATAGCGATTACGAAAGAATCAAGGCAAGGTCTCAGAGTGGGCACAAAACTATATGAAGAACTTTAAATACGTATTTCACGTAAAACGTCAGTTATCACCCTGGATAACTTTATTCTGGAAATAACAAACTGCATACCTCACTGCATAAGATAAGTCGATGGGAGTATTTGAGGATGCCACTATGGCGGTAGGTGTTTGTCCAAAGAGCATAAACATCAAAACACGAGACCGACGTTGCGTCCTCTATGTCTCTGTGACTCTATGTCAATGCCATTGAACTGTTGCGAAATGTTCCCAGCGACCACCTCTGTGGGTCTTTCTCACCACTGTGAAGTTAAGGGATCTGCAATGTAACGAGACATTTTGCTACACATAAATAAGGTTAATTCTACTACAGGTTAGAAAGAAAATGTGTTTTCTTATAGGAGAGTTTGTCACAGGGAATAATTCTGCCGCCAGATTCGCTGCTATCGCTAAGGGACCACCAGAAGAATACAAAACTGTAGTAAAATTAAATTTAAATAGTCTTGTAAATGACAGAAGCGATTTAACTTAATTATAAAGTAAAAATAAACCAATTTCGCATTTAAAATTATCAACTTTATGTAACTTAAAATTCAGGCATGCTCTGTTTGCCAGTTTGTCAGTTTGTACCCATTAGCGATATCAGCGCTCAAGCGACAGAAATTTTACCTGTGCCAAACTTTTAACATTGATCTTTCTTACCAGTAGTAGAATTAACCTTAACATAAGTGACTGTAGAAAACCCATTTGCATAAAATTCTATATTTGTTGGAAAGTGCGCATTAAAGATAGAACCAGTAGGCCACATGGACATAGACAGGCCTATTTTTAAACTAAACATTTTGATTCATCTAAGCTCTAGGAGGAGAAGGGGACTAGGAATATGTTGACTCGTGCCATAACCACTCATAAAATTTGTAATAACCGCTGTAGAAACTTTTTAAACAATAAAGTTTTAATTTTTTCTATTTAGCTTTTTGGTATAGAAAAAAAATTGAAGCATACTTCATGAATTTATACACGTGCTAATTTACATGTGCAATGCAATCTTCACTTGTCTTAATGGCTTGACCTAGATTTGAGAGCGGAACGTGGTGATAGAAAAGGACGTAGTGGGATATACTGTTAATAAGAAGAATTGTGTCCGTGGATGAAAGAAGCTATCGCAGGAGTTAAGGGACCTCTCTAGATAGGCTGCATTTGTGTGTGTGAGGCTGGAGTGGTAAGGATGACACTAACCGACCTATGTAATGTATAGAGGCACGAGTATTTCGCGTATTGATTGTAGGTCAGGTTGAACGCCAATAACCTGTATATCACTGCAACTTCCGTGATTAGATGACAGCTGTTTTGACACACCTTTGGAGGTTGCAAGCCAGTAGTAAATAATAAAATAATTCGTGGGGCTACCCACTTGTACGGGTAGGAGCCAATGGATATTCAACTTTGGCCAGTGTGTGTATAGGACTGAGAAGTCTAGACTGCGACCAGGTTAATACGCGAAATACTCGTGCCTCTAGTAATGTATTATCGCCTCTATGTGCAAGCCCCTCAGCTGACGTGCAGTGCTTTACTATTATCCTTTTTCCTATGAGACTTTAAGCAGTGACCACATTATTTAATTTATGGACAGCGTAGTTCAAAGTATAATGCTTGTTTCTACAGTTCTATTTTTCGAATCCGATTGTTAATTTTCCAGATACTGCAGTCTGGAAAAGCCAATGTTGACTGTTTTGAGGGGCCTGAAAATAATGTTTCTAATAAACGTGCCGAATTTTTAAGACTTTAGCGACATAGTTTCTAGTGTGTGTTATTTTCATAGATATACAGATGTAATGTGCATTAAATAGTTTCGTCAAAAAGAGAATAGTTGTAACTTGCTGCAACGCAATTGAAGGGCAGGCAGGGTGGCCCCGTAGTTACTGTAGAGTGACGTAGCACTGGCGGCAATATCTTCACCGATCAACTGCTTGCTGTTTGTAACCGCTGAACTGAAACCTTATAGGTCGTACTCTTGTTACTTCACCTGATATCTGGCGCGTGAGAAAAAATAAGGAATCAAACGTTAAATTATATTTACTGATGTTTAGTAATTTTTAAACAACATAGCTTCCTTTGAAATATCTGTGTAATAGGAGTGCAAGACTGAATTTAGTTTCTTGGACATACAGGATACATGCACAACATAAAATTCCATAAATGGAATCTGGTTAAATAAATTGATTTTTTTTATTTCTTTTCTGTTTGTCCTTGCTTTTCAATTATCTTTAGTTTTCTTTGACAATCATTTATATCGCTACGAAATATTTCGAAGTAACAAAGTCCAACCATATATTCCGGACGAAACCTATTTTCTGTTTTGAGAAGAGGAAAAAATTGCTACAGGAATAAAAATGAAAGGAAAAATTTATGAAATCATGCTTTCAGGTGTTTTGATAATGAAAAGACCTGATAGGGTAATTGAAAAACTCCGTAAAAAATTAAAACCCAGATGAACATAAACGTCGTTTGTGACATATATAGGTTCGACGGGTTCTGACTAAGCCACGCCGAATATTATTTCACACACACACACACACACACATACATATATATATATATATATATATATATATATATATATATATATATATATATATACACATACATACATGCATACTTGCACGCGTCAGGGTGTTCACGTGACAAAAATGCATTATTTTATACTTGCACGTCATAGTTTTCGTTATATAGATGTTACTTATGACTACATTTTCCACTTGCAAATATGTCTTTGCTCCCATAGTTTTCCCACAGTGGTGTGTTAAGTCAAAATTTGCAAGTTACGGGAACATGGGAATAACGATAACCAAGTGGCTTAATCGAATGTGATAATTTACACTTAAATGAGATATTATATGTCATATGCTAAAACATTTTAACACACACGATGAAAGTCATTTGTTTTTTTTAATCTGAAAAAGATGACAAGATACTTCATTTATGACAATAAAAAAAAATTAAAATAAGTTTGTTGTTCCCAACTTCCAAATTCTGACTTAGGAATGCCGCTGCGGGAAAACTATGAGAGATAAAAAAAAAATTTCAAGTGGAAAATGTAGTCACAAGTAACGTCTATAAAACGAACGCTATAACGTGTAAATATAAAATTATGAATTTTTCCACGTGAACGATTGGACCCGAGAATTTTTGAACCAGTAGTCTGTATAAATTAGACATCCATCAGTATAATAAGTGAATGGAATAGAAGTGAAGAGATTTTGATCAGCACTTAGCATCTTAATATTTAGCGCTGGTGAGGAGTGTACCCGAGCGTATATTCAAATCGAGGAATCTTATGTTCACTCCTCGGCCTATGTCGTGCTTACTGAATTCGGAAAATTTCATTTGCAACAGAAGTTTGTGACTGCAAACTGCAAATTTGTGACGTGATTACTTAAAATATTTTGGGTTTAAAATTAGTAGTATGTTCGGTACTTGGGATAAATACGTACACGTGTTTGGAATAATTTAAGGCGCCCGTCTGCTTGCCTTATAACCAGCGTTGCAGTGTGCTAGCAGAACGCTTTTATCTAAGAAACTACAAAACGTATTTCTAACGTGTGCAAAAGAACAAACACTTCAAACGACATCGGAATAGTAGTTTCAAAACAACACGATAATTAGATACGATAATCACGATAATTCGATACAACATTTCAGAGCACAACAGAATGGCTAAAAACGGCTTTTTCAATCTATTATATCCAACTACTGAAGGGATTCGTGTGAAACTACAATAGAGAGGTGTATTGGACTTTACTTACAATTTTCCACCAATAAAAATATGGGGTCACCCATGAAAGCGTCAATCAGGCGAGTGTCCTGCTATACCACTGCACGTTGTTTCAGTGTCTTGCGGTAGAGGCGATACCGCGCCAGATGAGCCGGTCAACATCGCCCTTGGCGTCGTGCCTCACTCACACAAACACACGGCCAACAGGCGGGTGCCTTAACCCGTAAACAACATTTTTCTATCATAAATGGATTGGATGTAGTAATGTTAGAACTTTTCACCATTATTTAAATATTTGCTTTTTTTTTTAATTTACATGTTTGTTTAGTTTGGCAACGAGAATTTAATTACATATGCAGAGATAATTTGTGAGAGAAAACCTAAAGAACACAAGCATGATTTGCGACAATATTTACTTAAATTGCGTCAAGAAAATTTCCCACATAAGCAGTTATTTGTGCATGCACTAGAATGCAAGTCACGCATGCAAACTTCATGACCTAATGTGAAGAGGTGGTAATCAAGTGCAGTCACGGCACAAACAAGTGACGTACGTGTTTGACTTTTAAATAAGGAGCATCGTGTTCAACCAGGAGCTCCAACTGAGTAACAGATTTCCATTGTTCCTTTATGAGACGCTTTATTTCGTACGCTCACATATGTACTCGACGGAACATCCTCTTGAATTGCAAAGAGTACTGCGCATGTTATCTAAGAAAGACACGGGGTGTCATACTGAATTCTAAACGTTATTGATTATCTCAACTGTGATCCTCTTAGTAAAGTGTTGTATTTTATTTAAATTGCATCCAGTGTTCATTTCGAAACAGTTTAAAAAGCCTTTCTTAGTGATGCCCTTGAAAAACAAAACTATTTATTCGGAGCTTCCCTCGGACTTCAAGGTCATTGTGTATTGAATTTTTTGGAATTCGTTTGTAGTTAACTGAAATAATTTCAATTTCCTTTAAATTATCCCGCCTTGACAAAAAGCTTAATTAATATTTTAAGCCGTGGGTATTTATAACAACGTTTAAATATTAATAAATTTTTTTTTAATTACTGAAAATGCACAAATGTCAGTAAACTTTATCTTCTGTTTAGTTCACTGCCATCCTTACTTTGCGTGTCACAATTTACAGTAAGTAAAATTAATTGTGAATGTTAACCACGTAAAATATAGCAAATTGCAAGCTATTTGCGTTTCGTATGAAGCGAATCGTAAAAAAGTGTACGAGTAACAAGTTATATTTGCCGACTTTATAAAGTCGCTGGTTAAACGTGTCATACAAACACCCAGTTAAATTTTACAAGTTATAATCACAATTTTTCAGCTCATAATAGAAGAAAATAGTTCAATGTCAAGGGCGTCATATACCTGAAGCTGCTTTTAAGTGTTGATAACTCAGAAAATAAGACGCTGTAAGGGTGACACTGGCGTGCGTATCTATACTAAAATTGATCGTAAGAGGCTGTGTCATCTCTTTTGTTGAAGTTATCCATTTTATTTTAATAAATTAAGGGTGTGTCGTACATAAATAAACGCTGAAAACATCAATTGATTTCTACGCTTTTTTCGAAGCCAATATGAACAAAATACTCAATTACAATCCTATATAATGGTATTTGCCAACTTTATAAGTAATTATTTATCCAGAATTACTATTTCGTTACGCGTAATGTATTGCGCCGCAGTTAAATGCACGAGATTACGGCGTCAGAGATTGTGCCTCAGAAGTTCGTAACACTGGAAACAATTTTGTTTAAACCGTTGGCTAAATCTATTGACTAGGATTGCTATTGTTTAACTTTTGCAAGTTGGCTTCAAGAAATCTACAGTTATAGAGTAATGCTTTTAGCGTTGAATTACGTACCACGCCCTCTTAAGGGCCAGTGCGATGAATTATCGATAATGCCTCAATAGAAACGTAACATTTCACGATTAGGTACGTATTTGTGGACTAAACTGGTACCCGGATTTATTGAGTATTTATTACATGGCGAGGTATAATTGAATCGGTCCCAACAAAAAAATACTTCAGTCATTGTAACATAGTTTTGAGATAATCAACAAAAACTAAATAACACTCGTACATATTACGTAATAAATTGTACTCTATTTTCCAAATATACAGTTTGGTACCATGCAACTAGAACACTAGTATATGATATATTAATTAAAGTGGTTTGTGTGTAAAAAAAATTATGAAAATCCTCTGGCTGAGGTCCTTTTAGTATATTCTTTAACTGTAACACTTTAAAGTAAAAAAATACTATCTGGACAATGCTGTATTGTTAATATTGTAACATATATTAAACCAGAGATACGACAGAACAAACGTATCTACAGTGTAAGATAAACAAGGCAAACAAATAATGGATGCCAACTCACAAAACATAACATTTCAACATTAAGAAACATTCACGCCAACATACACATGACTCGCTCCACACATAATGGGCTTCAGTCAATGACTGAGGCCCTTTCTGTAGATATTCATAAAAAACACATATCAGCTAAGTGCTTCGTATAGCTATGACTGAAGTCCTTTTGTTGTAGTACGATGTATTTACCCCTAAGGAATATTTTTCTGGCCCTAACTCATTTTCGTCAAGTTTGTGACTGAAGCCTTTTTTGTTGGGGCCGATTCTATTATTACCTTAAATTTTTATTTATCTTATCTGATTCATAATTACGCTTTAATACTTTGAATACAATGTACGTAATGAAAGGTAATGTAATTAGCTTACTCCCTATTGAAATGTTTTCAACCAAATCTTGCCGAATCCGGAATCAGGAGGAAATTAAAAAAAAAAAATCAGCATTCTTAGTGACACGGACTTTTAAGGGCTTGGCCACAGGGCTTGGCCCCAAGTTTCTAAATGTTTGATTATTATTATTTTTTTTAATATTAACGGGAGCTGGTATCGTAAAATCACGCGGTTACTTTTGTTATAGCTGTTTTTTTACTACATACATGATTGTGTCGCGACACAATATTGTGTGATAGCTAATTGGTTAGTTAGAAAATTTCCTTTTAATTGTTAAATTTGCTAAAATCTTAACAACAAATTACATTACATAGTAAAACCAACTTGCATCAAAGTTACAGAGCAATGTTACGATAGTGACTTTCGTCTGGGTTTAAAAAATAATTCTTTCAAAAGCCGAAAAACTCTGGCATACGCCTTAAAGCTCAAGGTTATACATAGATAGAGTGCATTGTTGTTGGCCCTGACTATTCAGTTTTATTGTTTGTATATCTGTATCAATTATCATTGACCCACAGGTAGTTTCGTGAAATTGTGGGTACAATATTTTAAGGTATAACAGTGCGCCATATTTGTTTTTAGCTATGGTACATGTCTCGGAAAGAGCGTTTTAAGGCCTCATTTTTTAGTTTTGCAGTGGTTTCGAAAATTTTTCTTTAAACACGAATTAACACATATGTCAACAATTCATTCTTACAGTTTTAACACTTTTATATCATAGCTTTTATTTGAATTTTACTGTTGCAGTACACCAAACGAATTTTTGGATTTTACCCCTGAAATATCCCATATTTAGTTGTCAAGATAAGCCAAAATGAAGCAAAAGTAATTTTTTGCTAGCCAACGGTACATTATTTTGGGAAAAGAAGCTGTGCCAAAATTGTGAATCGTATGACTGTACACAGTCTCAAAATTTGTCAAAGCATTTGGTTAAAAAATATTCGAGTTATTTGCTATTGTTTGAAATAAATGAAAGGTCATGGCCTTAATGCTAGTTATGTTTTTGTAAGTATCCAACAACTTGCTTCTGAAGTATGTTTTCTTTTCGTACGAGCACTGCATTTGAAACACGTAAAAATAGCTATACGCAAAAAAAAAAAAAAATATATATATATATATATATTTGTAACCCCATATAACGCAGTTCAATCAGGCTCAAATGTATAAAAGTGCTTTGCATCAGTGAAAATATTTTTCACGTTTCTTAGTACGAAAACCTTCCACTCAGCCAATACGCTTTTAGTGGGCCATGGAGCACACCTTTAATAAATATTTTACTTTACATAACGAAATTACAATAAGCTTCTAATAGCGCCTCTCTAGTAGAAAAGTATACACTTTAACTAAGTGCATTCTATGTTGCGTTTAATTGCATCAAATAAATATTTTTAAGTTCAGATATGTATGTTAGAACCTAGTACCAAATATTTTACCCAAATTTAGAACTGAATCGTTGGTAATTCATCTACACATCACAAAATTAGTTACAATACTGGTCTTAGTATGCTGAGTTTGCAATATCACAGCTTCACATATTAAGTAAGAATATGCAGTTTAGTTGTAAACTGGAGAAAACTCTCTCGCTGTAGCTCTTATGCTACAATGCTTGGTGCACCGAGATGTATAACTGCAGTGCCATTTGCCAAACTCGTGATGACAGGATATGTGGGTCAATTGTATATCACCACCTGACCTTTGCAACGACGCGAAGTTTATCGATACAGCTCTGCAACGGCCTGCCTAATAATGTACCCATATAAAAACCCACAAAACATTGTAGTTTCGGATATCTGTAGTTCAACATTTAAAAAAAAACTGTCTATATATAACCTAGGCTGAACGACTTTCGACAAAAAAAACGCTAGCGAATAGTGTGGCGGCTTTATGATCGTTGAACCTATATTGCAATGGGTTGTAATAACCCAAAAATTATACCAGCAATTGCCCGCGACTTCGTTCTTGTGGTTTTAGATTTAATGCCTCTATGGCTAAATATCAGTCTAAATACTTCAGATTAAATTTAAGTAATTCTTAAAAAATTGTATTTTTTTAAATATATTTTCAAAAACTAATTTAAAGATAACTAAATAAAAAAATTTATTTTTTGTAATAGTACTTGACAAAAACGTTTCGGCATTTCAAGTTTTATATAAGTAATACTATTAACACTGACAATAATATTAAAAGTAATAAATTACGGTATTTTTTTTTTTAATTTCCTAAAAATAAATATTTGCAATAAAGTTATTGTTTAATTCTAAATGGTGCAAAATGATATATTATTGGTTTTTAATGACCATTTTAGAAATATTTTGAAAAAAAAAAATATATCATTAAATTTTTTAGGAACTCCGTTCCGACACACTGCCCGATTTGCCCCCCCCCCCTCCTTTTT